>JAEQBH010007982.1:0-64979 GCA_016808115.1 Tetrastigma voinierianum | reverse complement strand
AAAGTACGAACTATTCTATAAGTTGTTGAATCGATCTTGGCTCCTTAATAATATATTCTTTTTAATATTTTGGAGATAAGGAGGTACATAATGCAATTAATTTAGATATAAAAATGAATTTTTTTAATAAGCTTGTCACGTCATGAATCGATTAAATTTGTAATGAGATGATAAATCCGTCACAACTTTGTGACGGAACTATTCGTCAAAATAGTAATGAGGAAAGCATGGTCAAATCGCGATTTTTATTGACTTGTGATACATTTTGTGACCGATATCTATTTTTTTTTAAAAAATTCATTTTTATATTTTTAATTTGCATTAGAAACTACAAGGCATCACTAATGTTGAAAATATTATAAACTATTTGAATTTTATTATTAATATATGTAGTGCTATTTGTGTAATTGTTTTTTTTTTAAATTTTTTGAGAATTTGTGATATTTCAATATTTTAAATTGTATGTATAATTTTGTAGACCTATGATCATAAAAAATAATAAAAATTAGAATAAATAATTTATATCATCTACGATGTACAAATTTGACATTATTAAAATTTGTGATATTTGAAAATAAATTTTTATTTTATCCACCATCGGGGCATAGCTAATTGAAGCAATTTGTTAAACTATATATTCGAAATTGTAACACCCCGTCCCGAGAGAGTGTACAGTACATGATACTGTAGGGGTGTATAAAATTTTTAAGTGTCACATTGTAGTATTTTGGAGATGAAATTGAGTACTAAATTTTGGAACCGGAATTTAATTACTTAAAACAAAGGGTACAGTGTCATTTAGCAAAAGGATATGTAGGCATAATTAAGTTAGAGATGGAGGCCATAGTAGGAATTTCAAAAAGTTGGATTTGCAATTAAGGAAAGTTGAGGAGTGAAAGTATAATTAATGGAAGTTTAAATAGTAAATTAACTAATAATGGTGAGAATTTTCAAGGAAGTCTCGAAAATTCTCTAGATCTCGGATAATGAAAGCAATTTGCTTTCAGAGTAAGTTGATCTCGCGAAATCTAGTGACCTAGAAAAGTTTCGTTTAATTGAGACGAGTCGGAATATTTTCACGAATTCCCAGTGACGAGTTTAAGTGAGGCTTTGGAAAAGCTTAGGATTTTAGAAAAATTCAAAGTAATAAATCTTAAAGAATATTCGAATTAGGATAAATAAAATTGGCTTAGGGACAAAATAATTTGTTTAGGGGTTGAAATGGGTAAGTGGAATAAAGGGACATGTAGGTCGCAAGAATAAAAAAAAAAAAAAACAAAGCAAAAACTAAGCTTTTTGCTCCGTTCGAGACGAGAGCAGAGGACGGACGAGCGAGGTGAGATTTTAAGTTTTTCTTTTCAAATCTTCTTTCTCGGTTGTAATCGTAGTCGGTTCGTCGGGATAAACACGAAAAGTGCTCTACAGCGGCAGGGGCTACGCGTGAGTACCCGAAACACGGGGTTTCACAGAATTCGAATAAATATGCAAAAACCCAAATTTTAGTTTTTCTCGGATCGATCATTCTAGTGAGTCAGAATTTTTCGGACCAAGTTTAGGATACTCTACGCAGCGAGGCTGCGCGTGGACCTTAAAATCTTGGCTTTTGTGACTTAAAGAAGTGGGAAATTTTCCTACTTGTATTATTTCAAGCCAAAGGCTATATAATGAACTGGAATATTAACTAGAGCCATAAATTCGAGTCCCAAAATTTTTTAAAAATTTGAGTTTAGGAATTTTAAGGAAATTTAGGAACTTTTGGGACTATTTTAGACCCAGTCAAGTGGAATTTGGAATTGTTTTACAGCGGTTTGCTTAAAATTCGAGTTTTATTCGAATGATCCCAGGACGAATTTTGAAATATTTTGAGGTGTTTTAGACTATATGGGAAGTCCCTTTAGTCTAGAATCCTAACCTATCTGTGAATGGCATTTGGGGCCATATTTTAAAAGTGCAATTGTCTTTAAAAGTGTGCAAATTGCTTGGTTGTCTTGACGTGTGTGTCCCAAATCGAGTGTGTGAAATTCAAGCAAAGGCGGGAAAGTTGTGGAGCGTCTTCCCGAGTTTAGCAAGCAAAGAGGTGAGTATTTCTAAACTCATTTTCCAAATCTTAGTGTATTATTATTATTATTATAAAAATTTGTTTTCTTGCTGGTATTTAAGTGGTTTGAGTACAAACCATCTTTCAAGCAAACAAGCCAGTAAAATGGTTTAGGAATAGATAATAAATTTTCAGCAAATAAAAACCAAATGGTTTGAGTTAAACCACTTTTTGAAAAGAAATAAAGTAAATGGTTTCTAAATTGTAAAGCCATCTTTCAAGCAAGCAAGTAAGTAAATGGTTTTGAATAATTAAACCATTTTCAAGCAAACAAGCAACTAAGCAAATGGTTTGAATATTGAAGCATTTTTCAAACGGCAAACTAAGCAAGCAAATATGGTTTCAAAGATAAAACCATTTTCAAAGAAGCAACAAGCAAGCAAAAGAATGTTTGTGAAAACGGGCCTTCCACTAGTTACAAGCAAACAAGCTAGGTCCCGGTATTAAAATGCGTGCACGGTGGTGTTAGGATCTCATACATGCATTTTAGTTTTGCACAGTCGGCAAACTTGGGACATACATCATGCATTTAAAGGCTAGTGGCGCGTCACGAGGAGTATATAAGGTTATGAGCTCTAACTACATATGGTGTTGGCCAGATTCAATTTCACCATATTCAGGAAAAAGGTGATGCGGACCCCGGGTCCTTCCAGAGCACGGTCGCCCGAGCTTAAGTGTTCACTAGAGTCACGATAAGCAAAATAGGCCTCAGTGGTTGATGTTTACAGCATAATATCTGATTTGAAAAATCAACCATTGGTTCCCTGATCATGAGGAGCTTAGGAGGTTTCATGACAGTTGAGCCGAGCTCGTTTATTTTCAAAGAATCTGGGTTGAGCGGGGCTAGTTTTATGAAAAAGTTTTGAGAAACTTTTTAAAGCAAAGGTTTGTGAAATGTTTTAAACTTTTCAAACAAGATAAAGAAACAACAAAAGAAATTTGAGAAGTTTATAGACTTTACCTAGCGACGAGAGCAATAAGAGTTTTATAAGCTTTTAAGAAAAGCAAAGCAAGCAAGCAAGTAAGAAAAGTTTAGAAACTTTTAAAAGCAGCTTTGATACAAAAGCAAGCAAACAAAGAAAAGTTTTAGAAACTTGAAAAATAAAAGAAAAACACGGAAAATAATTGTAAAGAGTTTTACATTTTGAGATGTTTTCGGAAAAGCAAAACGCGTTTTATAAAAGCATACACTCAGGCTGATTTAGCTCATTATTTTGTATTTTAAAAGCTATTTTCCAGGTACAAATATGAGAGTATTTGGAGCGGTTAGGGTTCTCGACATTTATATCGATCCTTAATTAAGAATATTGTGTAAAATCTTTGAAGCTTTGTATAATGGAGCATATGTATGCTGTAGAGTAGTTTTGTGAGAATGTGTTGTATCTTTGGTTGCCATATTTTGGATATAGTGTAAATTGGATGTATACGAGGATTTGGGACATGTCTATGTCATTTGTTATCTTCCTTGGTATAAATCATAAGTTTGAAAGAAAAATTTTACTGGAGGTTTTAGCAAGCAATACGGCTTAGGCTTCACGGGAGTTTCTAGTGGATTTAGAAGTGAGGTGGGGAGTTTACGTGAGTGGCCGGCACGCCAGCCTTGGAAGGGGTGGGGTGTGACAGTGTTATCGGCGGGTTGTATATAATAACACAGGACGTGGAGTAAGATGATACCACGCAAGGTGGTATTAGAAACTGAAATGTTAGCAATAACCATGTTTCAAACTTAAAGTACATACATATCAAGTGAGTCAAGGTATTAAAAAGTTGATTTTGGTAATTCTGACACTATGTCGGGTGGGGGCGTAGAGGAGTCGTCCTAGGAGGTTATTCTAGAGAGGCTCTGAGGCGTCTCTGATTCCTATGGGAGATGAGCACGTAGTTGGTTCCCTCACGCCTCTGAATCGGCCTCCCGGCGGTAGGTCGAATTTGGACCATCCCGGGCCGCGAGGAGGGGCTCAAGTGCCGGGATTATTTACGAGGCGAGGTGGCATAGATTGCACAGATAGTAGCCATAGCGACCCGTCGTGATGTAACACTCCACACGCCAACCTAGAGAGGTTGGAAGAATTTTGGGAGGTCGATAGAGAGGAAGTACGAAGCTGGGCGCCCATGGCCATGTGACAGTGGCGATCACAGAACATAGCTTGGTTATGGTTAGATAAAGTAAACAAGGTTTACGAAGATATGGGCTGCACGGATGAGCAAAGAGTCTTGTTTTCCAGTTTTCTGATGGAATACAGGGCTAAGGATTGGTGGGATGCCGTGGAGAGGAGGTATCCTGATGGCATATCATGGGACCAATTTCAGCAAGAATTCCTTGTGATTCTTTCCTCGAGTCATAGGATTGAAAATTGGGCGGTTCTTCAAGTTAGAGCGAGAAGAGGCATATCGAGTGTGTCGAGATTATGAGAAGAGGTTCTCGGAACTAGTTAGATTGGTTCCATATATTCAAGCTGATGACGACAGTATGAAGTGCAAAGAAGTTTTTACTGGGATTACGGCCTTCATCAAGGTGCATTTATCTGATGGATTCCTGAATAGGTTGGGGCTTAGTTGGGAGGCCGCTCGAGAAGTTGAGCAAAGTACCATAGCCGTATCGGAGTAGGCGAGGAAAGTAAGAGTAGAGAGGTGCACGGGCACTTCCCCATAAGCTCGGGCCGGTATAGTAGAAAGAAAGCAAAAGTAGGGTTATAGAAAGTAGGGTGTAGTGGTGAGGAGCTATCTCTGCGTCAAGGATCGAGTGAAATTGATTGCCTGTGATACTTTCAGTACTCCTCCTGTATGTCATATGTCAAAGGCGACACCATGGGAATGTAGGAGATTGATGAAGTGTTTCCATTTATCTTGAGGAGAGAAAAACATTTCATTATGAAGGTGCCTCCCAGTGCGGTGGTGCGGGAAGACATCGATAGCAGTCTAGCTACCTCGGTACGAGATGGCACATTTGAAGTCGACGGGGAGAGGTTTCTGAATAGAGGGGCTTCCGGCCACGGTAGCGAGGGCGAGGTAGCCGTGGTAGAGGTAGGCGGTGCCCTAGGGATCCTGACAGGCCAGCACTTTCGGGCGAGAAGTATATCGCGTGACTCGTGAGATCTGGATGCGGCTCGGATGTGGTCATTGTTATTTTTCTATCCTTGATCATGATCATATCTTTTAGCCAGTAGACCAAGAACTCGCATTTATTTATCAAGCCATTCTTGGTCGTTGTCGAGGATAGAGACCCGACCATTAGAGGAATTCGCGCCTGAGGAGGTTCCTCCTTCGGTGGAGATCCGTTACTCGCGACGAGTAGTCGGAGATAGTAGAGTTACGATTGAGAATGAGAGTTCACTGTGGATCTTAACGATATGAGAGGACTTTTGGTGTGGATCTCGGCATGGATTGGCTGTATCTCGCTATAGAGCCACAATAGATTGTTATAAAAGATGCATTTGAATAGGCCGGGGAAATTGGAAGTAAGGTTCGGATTACGTGAGAGTTATCTTCTGTATGATCTCGCCATATGACCTGAAAAATCTTTGCGTAAAAGTTGTGGGTTATCACAACATGGTGGAGACAAGGAAGGAGGGATTTATATTGGATGAATTCCGGTTGTTAGGGGTTCCCGGATGTGTTCCGGGATGATATTAGGGTTTGCCTCGAGAAAGAGAGGTGGAGTTCACCATTGATTTGAATCCAGGGGGCCCGAGCCATTTCCATTTCCTCCTTATAGGATGGCTCCTGCAGTTGAGGGAGCTTAGGCTCGGTTAAGAAGAATTGTTGAGTAAAAGGGATTCATCCAGGCCGGGCATATCCCCATGGGGAGCTCTAGTTCTCTCTTCGTGAAAAAGAAAGATGGGGTGCGGTTGTGTATGAATTCTGACGAAATTTGGGCAAAGTTACCATCCCATGATCGGTATCCACTCCCTAGAATCGATCTTTTTGTTATTTGATCAACTCCAAGGATCTCGAGTATACTCCAAAGATAGACTTGAGGTGAATTATCATCGGAGTTGAGGTCTTGAGTGATGTTCCTAAGGCGCGTCGGGACCTAGCTACGGACATTATGAGTTTTAAGTGATGCCATTTGGTTTGACTAATCTTTCCAGAAGCGTTTATGGATTTGATGAGCGGGTATTCCCGGCCGTATTTGGATAGGTTCGTCATAGTTTTTACTCGATGATATCGCCGTATTAGGGTAGTTGGAGAACATTGAACACTTGAGGATTGTGTTGCGGACCTTAGGGAACACTTGATTGTATGCAGTTGAGCAGAGTGTCGGTTTTGGCTGAAGCGGGTGGCATTCACAGGTAATGTGATTTTAATGGGAGGGGTGAGTGTGGATCCCCCGAGGGGAAAATAGAAGCGAGTGGTAGGGTGGGAAACCACCAAGAAGAATGTGTCGAGAGGTCAAGAGAAGCTTCCTTGGTTTAGCAAGATGTGCAGAATTTGTTGAGGGGTTCTCCAAGATACTTGGCCCCACCCAGCCAGTGACGAGGAAAGATGTCAAGTATGATTGGGTGGATGCTAGCCAGCGAGGAGTTCGAGGAGTTTAAGTGGAGTGACCGGCTCAGTTCTAGCTTTGCCCGATGGGGAGAGATGGGTTTGTGGTTTCACGATAATGCTTCGAAACAAGGCCTTGGTTGTGTTTGATGCGAAGAATGATAGGGTGATTGCATATGCCTCCAAGGCGACTAAAGAAGCATGAGGAGAATTACCCTACACCACAGACTTAGAGCCTCATGACAATCGTGTTTGCACTAAAAAATATGGAGACATTACTTATGTAGATTGTTCCTTGTAGGATCTTTACAAATCATAAGAGTCTTCAATATATTTTCACAAAGAGAGTTATGACACAGAGGCAAAGAAGATGACAGGTTGTTAAGGATACATTTGTACTATAAGAGTATACATCCAAGAAAGCCAATGTCGTAGCGGATGTCTTGAGTAGGCGACCCGAGAGTTCTTTGTCTCATGAGATCGGGTTATCTGCCACACTGTGGTAGATTTAGAACGATAGGGGTGATATTGGGGTTGGAGGTCGGGGGCAGCAGGCCCGTTTCATGGGCCTTCCTAGTGGACCCGGATTCCTAGCGGGGCGATCCTTGGATCCTAGATGATTAAACAAGGAAGAAAGTGAAAAGGAAGCGGAGTTTGGATTAGACATGATGGCATGATAGTGAAGGTCGGAGAGATGTGTGCCCGGTATGGCGGGGCGAAAGAGAGATTGTCTGGAAGAAGCACATTCCTTCTGCGTATGCTATGCATCCGGGAAATTACCAAGATGTCTGAACTTTGAAAGAACATTACTAGTGGAATGGGATGAAGAGAGATAGCGAGTTTCGTTTCTAGGTGCTAACTTTTGTCACTTGGTGAAGGCGAGCATCGGAAGGCCAGCAGAGGGAAGATCTGAGTTACTCCCTATCAGTGTGAAATAGGAAAAGATTACTATGGATTTTTGTTCTGGTCTTCCTGTGCTGAAATTTAACATGATGCGATATAGGTGATAGTAGATCGATTAACAAAGTCTGCTCATTTCCTACCAGTTAATGTTGAGGATTCTTTAGAAAAGTTGGCCCAATTGTATGTGGACGAGATAGTGAGACTTCATGGGGTTCCAGTTTAAACCAGTTTCGGATCGGAACCCAGGTTCCACATCCGAGGTTTGTTTTGGCCCTGGTTACCCAAACTTGACTTTAGGTACTCCTTCATTTCAGCACAACATTTCATCCTCAGACGGATGGCGGTCGGAGATGACCATTCGAGGGCTGATTAGAGGATATCGAGAGCTTTAATATATCTTTGGAATTGAGGAGTTGGGATACTCACTTATGCTTAATGGGTTTAATACACAACAATGAAACTATCGAGCCGATATGGATATATGGCTCCATTTTAGGCGTTGTATGGCAGGAATGTGGGACTCCGGTGTCTTTAAGGATGAAGGATTGATGAAGAAGACTAGTAGGTCTGGCCCAGTCTGAGATCACTTGAGAGTGAAAGTTGATTCGTGATAGCAGAAGATGGCAAGAGATAAGCAGAAGAGATTATGCGGACAGGTCGTGAGACTTACAATTCGAGATAGGTGACCAAGTCTTTTGAAGATTTCACCTTGGAAGGTGTGTTGAGATTTGGGAAGCAGGTAAAGCTTAATTAGGGTATATTGGACCTTATGAGATTATGAGCAAAGTAGGACCAGTAGCTTACAAGTTGAAGTTACCCCCAGAGTTATCAAGGATTCATGATACATTCCATGTATCGATGTTGAGGAAATATATCCCAGATCCTTCACATGTATTGAGAGAGCAGCCATTCTGGAGTTAAAGAGGAGCTTTGACTTAGAGGAATGCACTGTGCGGATTGTAGGTCGCGAGGAACGAGGTTTTAGTAAAGTGATTCCATTAGTTAAAGTCTTATGGAAGAATCTTGCGGGGGAGGCGACTACTTGGGAGCGGAGGCTCGGATGCGTCGTTACCCTCATATTTTCCGGATGGTATTTCGTTTTCCTTTCTTTGGAGTTGGTTATTCATTTCGAGGGGCCAATGTTCCTAAGAGAGGGAGGATTTTGTAACACCCGATCCAGAGAGAGTGTCTGATACAGCAATCTTGTAGAGATTATAAGAGTACCAAGTGTCACATTGTAGTATTTTGGAGATATGATGGAAATTATAAATTTTGGAACCGAATTTGGTACTTAAAACAAAGTTACAATTGTCATTTTGTAGCAAAAGGATATGTAGGCATAATTAAGTTAGGAATGGGTATAAGTAGGAATTTCAAAAGTTGGATTTGCGATTAAGGGAAAGTTGAGGGTGAAAGTATAATTAATGGAGTTTAAATAGTAAATTAATAATAATGAATTCTTAGAATTTTCAAGGAAGTCTAGAAATTCTCCTTAGATCTCGGATGATGACGAAAGCGGTGCGCTCCGTTAAGTTCGTCTCGTGAAATCTAGTGACCTAGAAAAGTTTCGTTTAATTCCGAGACAGTCGGAATATTTTACGAATTTCTAGGCGACGAGTTTAGAGTGAAACCTGAAAACGGGATTTTAGAAAAATTCCGAAAAATGGCAAATACTTAAAGAATATTCAATTAGGATAAATAAAATTGAAACCAGGACAAATAATTTGTTGGGGCTATGGCTTGGACTAAAGTGGAATAAAAGGACATGTGGGTCCCACATAAAGATAAAAAAAAAAAAAAAAAAAAACAAAACAAAACAAAGAAAGCTTTTGCTCCATTCGAACCAGCAGAGGAGAGACGGACGACGGGTGAGATTTTAAGTTTTCTTTCAAATCTTCTTACCAGTTGCCAATCGGCCACGTCAGTTCGTCGGGATAAGCACGAAAAGTGCTCTCTTAGCGACAGAGGGCTACGCGTGAGTACAGAAAGCTGGGTTCACGAGGAGTCGGTAAATATCACGAAAGCGGAATTTTTAGTTTTCTCAGATCGTCATTCTAGTGGTCAGAATTTTTCGGACAAAAGTTTAAGTTACTCTACATGGCAGAACTGCAGTGGACTGCAAAATCTTGGCTTTTGTCAAACTTAAAGGGTGAAATTTTCCTACTTGTATTATTTAGTAACAAAAGAAGAACATATAATGGCTTGGAATATTCTTAGAGCCCTTAAATTCAGTCATTGAATTTTAAATTTTGGGTTAGGAATTTTAGGAAATTTTAGGAACTTTTGGGACTATTTTCGGATGATCCAGAGTGAATTCGGAATTTGTTTTAAACCAGTTTTCAGCAAAATTTCGGGATTTTATTCGAACCCAGTCAGGACAGAATTTTTCAGAAATGTTTTGGTGTTTTTAGTATATGGGAAGTCCCTTTAGTCTAGAATCTATGGCCATATGCACTGTGGTAGCATTTGGAATTTATAATCTTTACAGAAAATTTTAATTGTAGCACAAAGTATTTAAAATTGCTTAGTTGTCTGGCGTGTGTGATCTAATACGCTGAGTGTGCAGGCACAAAAGCAGGCGGGAAAGTTGGGCGTGCTCCAAGTTTAGCAAACGAAAGAGGTGAGTGTTCTAAACTCATTTCCAAATACTAGTGTATTATTATTATTATTATAAGCTGTTTTGCCTTTGACAGGTATTTCACTGGTTTTGATTACAAACCTTGTCTCAAGCAAGCAAGCAAGTAAATGGTTTTGAATAATTAAACCTATTTTCAATAAGCAAGCAAATAGTTTTGAGTTAAACCACGCACTTTTGAAAAGTAAGTAAATGGTTTCATTGTAAAGCCATCTTTCAAGCAACAAGTAAGTAAAAATGGTTTTGAATAATTAAACCATTTTTCAAGCAAACAAGCAATAAGCAAATGGTTTGAATAATTAAGCAAACTTTTTCAAGCAAGCAAGCAAGCAAGCAAATGGTTTCAAAAATTATACAAACCATTTTCAAAGAACATAACAAGCAAGCAAAGAATGTTTGTGAAAAAACGGGCCTTCCACCAGTTTAAGCAAACAAGCCAGGTCGGAGGGTATTCCGTACGTGCACGGTGGTGGTGGGGATCACCATCTGGCCGTTTTAGTTTTTGCTGGTGGCAAACTTAGGACATACATCATGCATTTAAGGAGGCAGAGTAGCGCGATACGGGAGTATATAAGGTTATGAGCTCTAACTACATATGGTGATGGCGACTGGTCAATTCTGCCATATTCCACTTAGGAAAAGGTGATGCGGACCCAGGTCCTTCCACCGGCACAGTCGATGCCCAGGCTTCCGTGTTCTTTGAGGGTACAGTAAGCAAGAAAATAGGCCTCCACGAGTGGTTGATGTGTGTTTTATAAGCATAATACTCTGGTTTTGAAAAATCCAATATTGTGATTTCCCCGATGATCTTGAGCTTAGGAGGATATTTAAAGCAAGCAGGGTTGAGCCCGGGCTCGTTTTCTTCAAAGTGCGGTTGAGCCGGGCTCCGTTTTATGAAAAAGTTTTGGCTTTTAAGCCAAGGTTTGTGAAATGTTTAAGAAACTTTTCAAAATATGAGATAAAGCAACGAAAAGAAATTTGAGAAGTTTTGCAGACTTTCAAGCAAGCAAACAATAAGAGTTTTATAAACTTAAAGAAAGCAAAACAAGCAAGCAAGTAAAGAAAAGTTTTAGAAACTTTAAAAGCAACAAGTACAAAAGCAAGCAAGCAAAGAAAAGTTTTAGAAACTTGAAAAAGCGAAAAGCTTAAAAAATGGTGTAAAGAGAGTTTTACATTTTGAGATGTTTCGGAAGAAACCAAAGCGTTTTTATAAAAGCATACACTCCTTGACTCGTTGGCTCATTATTTTGTATTTTAAAAACTATTTTCAGTACAAAATCATATATTATTTGGAAGCGATTAGGATTCTCGACATTTATATATCGATCTTTTGTAATTAAGAATATTGTGTGAAATCTTTGAACTTGTATAATGGAGCATATGTATGTACATAGAGAGTAGTTTTATGTGAATGTGTTGGTATCTTTTGGTTGCCATATTTTTGGATATAATTAATAAATTGGATGTATCTGAGTTTTGGGACATGTCCTATATCAGAGCATTATCTTGAGGTACATAAAATCATAAATTTAGAAAAGAAAAAGGGCACATAGGAGGTTTTAGCAAGCGATGAAGCCGCCACGGGGGTTTCTAGTCGTTAGGAGTAGCAGTGAGGTTCCCAGTGGGTGGCAGCCATACCCCAGAGGGTGGGGTGTGGTGATAGGCTCGATTATGTTTACTAAAGTGCAGACTATTCCTATAAGTTGTTGAATCGATCTTGAATCTAATAATATACTTTTTAATATTTTTAAATTTTTATAATGCAATTATTTCAAAATATAAAATGAATTTTTCAATAAATGTAAAATCTAAATCGATTTTCAAATTTGTTGTGAATTATAAATCCGTCACAACTTTGGCGTGGAGATTTTCTATTCCGTCACAAAATAGTAGCTAAATTCACGTCTAATTTTCTAACCGACTTGTGACCATTTTGTGACTTGATATCTATTTTTAAAAAAATTCATTTTATATTTTTTAATTTGCATTAGAAACTATTTCCATTATATTCTAATGTTTGTCTTATAACTATTTGGAATTTTATTATTAATATATGTAGTGCTATTTTGTGTAATTGTTTTTTTTTTTAATTTTTTGAAAATTTGTGATATTTCAATATTTTAAATTGTATGTATAATTTTTGGGCGACAATATAGTCATAAAATAATAAAATTAGAATAAATAGGCTATATCATGCTGATGTTAAAATTTGACATTATTAAAAATTTGTGATATTTGAAAATAAAATTTTTATTTTATCCCATCGGGCATAGCTAATTGAGAGCAATTTGTTAAACTATATATATTAAATGAAGCTCCACGATTATGTTTACTAAGTGCGAACTATTCCTATAAGTTGTTGAATCAATCTTGGACTCCTTAATAATCTTTTTAATATTTTAAATTGCATAATACAGGTAATTTCAAATATAAAATGAATTTTTATCTTGTGTCTGTCGGTCACAAATTTGTGGAATGATAAATCCATCACACAACTTTGTGGCCAGATTTTTTATTCCGTCTAAAATAGTGACAAACACAATTCGTCACAATTTTCTAACGAGCTTGTGACCATTTTGTGGCCAGATATCTATTTTTTTAAAAAAATTCATTTTATATTTTTAATTTGTATTAAAGCTTCTTCAAAATATTCTAATGTTTGAAAATATTATAAACTAACTTGGAATTTTATTATTAATAAATGTAGTGCTATTTTGTGTATTGTTTTTTTTTTAATTTTTTGAAAATTTGTGATATTTCAATATTTTAAATTGTGTATATAATTTTGTACGACTATAGTCATAAATAATAAAAATTAGAATAAATAATTTATATCATACTACGATATTTACAAATTTGACATTATTAAGAATTTGTGATATTTGAAAATAAATTTTTATTTTGTATCACCATCGAGGCATAGCTAGTGAAGCAATTTGTTAAACTATATATTGAAACTGGCTCGATTATGTTTACTAGAGTCTGAACTATTTGTAAAACCCAACCTTATTGAATGTTATAATAAGTAATAGTTATTAGACTGATTTGAGTCCACAATGATAGAAACTTGAGGGTGATTCGTATTGAAACCTCTGGACATCATTTGGGCATGAAGTGAAAATTTTAGAAAAGAATTGTAACAGATGCCCTAATGAATAGTGATTTTCTTATTTTATCGGATGGAGGAGGGGGTTGCAAAGGGATTTTTAAGAAAGGAATTTAGTTCCTATGACTTTGAGCGATATTTAGAGAGATAGTAAGGAGATTTAAGTGAATAGTGATTTCAGGATTGAAATTTGGAGCTGTGCTGAAATTTTTGGATTGGGCCGAAAGAAAATCGAAAAGGTCTGGAATAAATCCCTTAAGATTCGCGAAAACTGAAATAAAGTGAAAGCTAGTCCGTTTGGATAGTTTCGAGGTGATCCGACGTAGTCGGGTAATAATACGCTATTATGGGATTCTGGAATTTTTAATGATTTTAAATCCGATTTCGGTGATTTCGAGCACGAAATTCCTTTGTGAAGAATTAGTTAGAATATTTTATGTTCAGATTCATCTCAGCGACCATAGAATATTTTGACGTTTAATCGGTATAAAAGCATTTATAAGGTGAAGCCCAAGACCAAATCCTTCTAAAGTTTCTTTCTTGAGGCAAAGAAACTCAAGAAACAAGTAAGTTTTCATAGTGAAGGATTAGGGTTTGATGTTTTTCCATGTTTAATGTCTTAAATTCTGTTATGGATGTTAAATTTATGGTATTTAGGTTTAATGGTGGCACAATTTAATATCAATTGAAGCCATGGTTTAGGTTAGGGTTTTGACAAATCAAGTAGTAGAGTTAGGGTTTGTCAGAACCAGGTGTGTTATGTTGAAACTGATTATGTGCATCAGATTTAAGTGTTTAGAGTGAAAGAAAAAAATGGAAGAAACACATTTTAGTCAATTTTGGGCAGCAGTCTCCGGTACAAGAAATGTCCTGTTTTCTGTTTGACCAGTTTTTGGTATTTTGGCCATAACTTTATCAATTTTGATCCGATTTGAGTGATTTAAGTGGCTACGTAAAATAGACTTGAAGGAGAACAAAACTTAAGAAAGAAGAGGTATTCTCCCAAATTATGATCCTAAGTGGCCTAAATATTCACTCAAAGTAGGACCATGTGCAAGCCAAATTCTGGTTCAGTTTTTGGAACATAGATTAGCCCGGTTATTTGGACGTAAAGTGAGTTTCGGTGCTCCAGGTGGGTGATTCAGATTGGGGAATAGAACCCTTAGCACCTTAACAAATGGCTCAGGACATAGTGTCAAAATATGAAGTCAAGACCTCAGGAAAAAATGAATAGCCTGGCCCATTGCCTAGAAAAATCGGTGGAAATATTTAATTGTGAAAATGCCATAACTTTAGTTTGGATGAATCCGATTGGATTGATTCCAATTCCTAAGTAAAATAGATTCCTAGAGGAATAAGAATGGAATGAGTGTTTATGGTGGATTAATGGAAATTATGGTTAATGTGTAATTGCGATTTTCTTGGAAAAGGTGAAAAGGACTGTCGGACGGGAACGGAACTCGGCTGGGGAAGCAAGCGGGATTGAGCGGTGGTGTGAGTGAAGTATTTTGAGAGTGAGTTTTTAAAGTGAATGGTTTTTAATGTTAAACTGAAAGTTTAATGTAAATTTTATGTAAATGTTAAGGCATATGAAATGTTTTATCTTGCATTGTTTTTATCTTGCATCAATGCATATATTTATATATTAAATATGTATATGCATATGTTAAGGTATTATGAGAAGTTTAAAAATGTTTAAAGATATGCATATGTTAAGAGTGTGCGAAAAGTTTAAAAATATTTTTAAAGATGCATATGTGTTTTCATGATAAAGTAAAGATTTAAATGTATTTATAAATGTATTTTGAAGAAATGTTTTGCGATGGTTACCACAAAACCCCTTATGGTATTATAGTGATATCGAGGCGAAGTACTTTGGATGTAAGGATTTAGAGGGTAAAGTTTATGGGTTTACTAGCGGGGAGGGGAAATAGGTGTCTAGAGTAATATCCTTACACGTGATAAGAGTGCTATAGCATTTGGAACCCTATACCAAAGCGTGAGGTTTCTCGCGTAGTGGTTATGGCTGGAATGTGTTGTCCCCTCACCGTCGATGCCGGAAGCGTGGTGTATGTTTATTCCCTGAGTTCCATCGAAAGAAGAAAGAAAGAAAGAAAGAAAGAAAGAAAGAAAGAAAGAAAGTTCTGATCACAAATGTTTAAAGCACTACATTGGTTTTAAATGTAAGTATTTGGTAGAAAGAAAGTTTAAGGCATAAATGTTTAATTATAAAATAGTTTTAATTGTGTAAATTATGTATTTTGGTATATCTGAAAATGTTATTTTAATGAAAATGTACACTCAAGGCTCCTTTGTCATTCTTTTCCATATGTTTCCAAAAATATTTTCAGGATCCTGAGACAGGTGCGCCGGTAGAGTATCCTCCTGTGCAGTGAGTCGAGCCATCGAGAGCAGCATGTGAAGCTGCATTGTATAAATGGCATATTTTATATAATAAATAATTTATCATATGCTATATATGGATACCTCTTTTGAAAAGGAACTACCCAGGCGGTGGAAGCATGTCCGGCTCAAGCCCAAATTTTTATAGCGGCCATGGAATTGAGAAAGAAGTTTTGAATGTTTTGATGAGATTTAGAAATAAAATAAATGTATATAATTATATATGTGTTGATTCATGGTTGCAGACGAGAGTCCTACATGAAAGTTGAAAATTTGAAGATTTATGGTCTCTACTAAATGCTTATGCAGGTGTTGTAAATTTGGAAAGTCCAGCAGAGAAACTACGTGAATTTTCTGAAAAATCTAAGTGTTTAAAAAAAAAAAAAGAAAAAGAAAAAGAAAAAAATTTCACTTAACTCGCATTATTTTCTAAAAATATGCTGTGAGTTATAAAGTTCCGCTCCATGGATGTTATTTGATTGTTTGAGAAAGTTTCTATATCCATTGGAGTGCGGGAGGAGTCCTCGGGTTCATGAGGTTAATCCGAGTCGGGATCCTTCAACGTGGTATCAGAGCCACGGTTTTGAAAAGGTTATAAAGATTTGAAAATTTTTATTTTTATATGATTGTTTTTATGTTTTCTTTTAAGATTTCATAAAAAAAAAAAAAAAATTGTGTGATTTAAAATCATATATGCATTACACGTATATTAATTTTAATTCCACGAGGAAAAATCGTCGTCGGGCCGACCACCCACCGGGAAGCTCACGAGGCGTAGTACCACAGGGAACGCAATGGCCCAGTGAGTGCAAGTATGTTCCTCCACCAGCATGTCTGGTAGGGCGCGCGCCTCACCGAGTCGTGGAGAGACCAGAGATACCTTTTGAGAGAATATGACCGGATGTTATGTACAATAACATTTAATCATTATAGTGAACCAGACGGTGTCCATTGAGAGGATAAAAATTAGGAAATGAAAATTTATGGCGGTGAAAGGATCCCGACCAGTTAACCTCCATGAACCTGGGGACTCAAAAATGGAGGTGGTGCAGAGCTTCCTTAGCAGTCAAATAAAATCATGGAGGCGACCTACACAATCTTGCATATCTTAGAAAATAATGCGAGCAAAATGTAGAAACCACTTTTTCTTTCTTTTCTTTGTTTCAAACATGGATTTTTCGAAAATTGGCTGAGTTTCTCTTGTTTTTTTTAGGACTTTCCCAAATTTACAAAACCTGATGAAAGCATTTAGAAACATAAACTGGTGTATACCATATTAGGACTTACGTCCACAACCCAATCAACACAATATACATACATATACATTTACATTTTACTTCAAATCATGAAACATTCAAACCTCTTAAAAAAGTCCATACATTTTATCAAAACAATTAGACTGAGCGGACTTAGACCGACCGCCCTCGTACCTGCGATCACGAGGATCAAGCCCCACGTGGTTCCTTTTCAACTTTATGCATATACATATATGCATAACAAAATAAATCACCATAGACAATATGCAAAATTATATATATACAATGAAATCACGATCTTACGTCTCTCATCAGTATTCGACTCTGCTTTGCCGCAGAGGGTCCTCTATCGGCCTTTTGTCTTGGGTCTAGAAAATGTTTTCAGAACCACAGGAAAGAATGAGCTAAAGACCCCCAGTGGTATTACATTTTCATTTAGATAACATTTCAGTATATACCAAATAATACATACTTATACAATTAAAATCATTTACAATAAGCATTTATGCCTTAAACTTTCTTTTCAATAAATACTTATACTAAATTAAAATCAAGTTATGCTTTAGAAACATTTATGCCTTAAACTTTATTTCCAATAAATACTTATGCATTTAAAATCCATTTTATGCTTTAAGCATTTTATGCCTTAAACTTTCTTTCAATAAATATACATACATTTTAAAATCCATTTATGCCTTAAACATTTATCTGTAAACTTTCTTTCTTTATTTCTTTCTTTCATTCTTTACGATGGAACGGGGAATAAACACATGAGCAGTTTCGAGTGCGGCGGTGAGGGCCAGTCACATTCGATCCATAACGCCACTCACGGCTGCGGGAGAAACTCACGCTTTGCATAGGGTTCAGTCCGCGTACTTTATCACGTGTAAGGATATTTACTCTGAACTTTATTTCCCTCCCATAGGTTAGTAACCTATAACACCCTCTAAATCCTTACGCTTAGAGTACTTGACGATATCAGTCATAACGAGTCATAAGAGGGTTTAAGGTAACCATCAGTAAAACATTTCTTAAAATACATTTATCAATACATTTAAATCCTTTAGCATCATTAAAACATGCATACTTTATTGTTTTAAACTTTCATATGCCTTAACATATGCATATATTTATACACATATAAATATATGCATTGTTAAGATAAAACAATGCAATATAAAACATTCCATATGCTAACATTTACATAAGAATTTACATTAAACTTTTAGTTTAACATTACAAACCATTCACTTTTAAAGCCTTAAATTCTGCAAATCTCATTTTACTCCACAGTTCGTAGCTCAATGATAGCTTGCTTCGAGTAGAATTCCGTTTCCCGTCCGATAATTACCCACAGCACTGCGTTTCCGAAAAACCACAACTATACATTAATCCATAACTTCCATTTCAATCCACCATACATTCATTTTTATAAATGAACAGAGTACATAAGCACTAAAAACTCATTCATTTGGCCAACCCTTTTCCAACCATACCTGGAACATGACTCAAAAATTAGTGTCTGACAGATATTTTAAAATTTGTGAAACTCTCCAGATAGTTCTTGATATATCGAAATAACATCTCTGTAAATTTTTCAATTTAAAATTCCACGATCTCTAAAGCCCTCAACCATATAACACAATCCCACTGTAAAATAACTCCAGTTTGGCAGACAGAATCTTTTAGCTCCACTTTGAAACCATTTCTGGGCACTTTAGGTTTACAATTTGCATAAGCTGCTTCAGATAAATTTTCCCCTAGAGGTCTTTTACCCAGAATTTTGGGTCCGCTCTAATTCCGATCTTAAATAGACAGAGATTCTTAGTGAAATATAAACATATTCTAAAACAGAAAACAGGACATTTCCTGTGAGACTGCACCTTAAAATTTACCAAAATTGTGTTTCTCACCATTTTCTTTCCTCTAAACACTTAAATCTGATGCATTACTGCCCATTTCAACATATCACACAAAAGTCTACATCAAACCCTAACCATTCATTCACTTGATTTGTCAAAACCTAATCTAATCCATGGCTTTCTCAATTTATCTCAAAATCATATCATTCAACCCTAAATGCTACACTAATTTAACATCCATACAAGAAAATCTGAGTCATTGACATGAACACTTAAAAATCCAACTTCCCTGCATGAAAAAACTTACTTGGCTGCGGTTCCCTTGTCTTCTCTTCCTTGATTCACTTGGAGCTCCTTGGAAGCTTGAAAAACAAGAAAACTCACCTCCCCCAACCCCGGGTTTCTCCTTTCTCTTCCTCTCTCCTTTCTTCCCTTTTCTTTTATATCTTTTCTCCTTTTCAACCTCTCCCTATGTGATCCTGTTTGAGCACTTAAATCCCCAATTAGACTTTAAAATATTAAAAGTGCCCTTAAGTAACAAAATATCATTGGTTGGTTTTAGTGAATCCTCTTTTATATCAAGCTTCTCACATTTAGTCCATTCCCTTGAGACCAAGTCATTTACCATCTTTAAATCATAACTTAGCCATTAGAAAGATTTTGATTGGCTAGTACATTAATATCTCCGTACTATAAGGAATTTTTTTTTTTATCTAGTTTACGCACATTCTAACTTTATATCGATTATATGTCAAAATATTCTATAATTCATATATTTAAAATTTAGACATAAAATATTTTAACTAAATCCTTCACGGTAATTCGAACTCTGAAATCACCAATCAGATTACAAAATCATCACGTCGGTAATCAGGGACAATAAGCGTGTGTCACGAGTCGTTCGAATCACTTTGGAAACTATCCAAGGACTCCGTTTCACTTTATTTCAGTTTCGTTAGTCTTTATGATTTATTTGAACCTTTTCATTTTGACTCAATTTAGAAAAATTTCAGTGAGCTCAAATTTAGGTCAGGAAATCACTATTCACTTAAATCTCCATTATCTTCTAAATATCGGTTCAAAGTCATAGGAACTGAAATTTTCTTAAAATCCCTTTGCAACCCCTCAATCGGATAAAATGAAAGAAAAAAATCTTCGTTGGGCACTAAGGTTACAATTTTGAATTTTTCACTTCATGCCCAATTGATCGAGCATTCTAAATTCTAATCTACCCTCGCACCTATCCTTCGACCTCAAAGTAGATTCAATATACTATTACAACATTGATAAGGTTGGGGTTTCTGAGACCACACCCTTCCGTGACCACCTCATGGTACCCACTTGAATTGGAAGCTCACTCATAGGATATCCTCATTGCAGGTTCCTTTCGCCTCCCGAGGAGATTCGAACCCGAGGACCTAGGGTCTTTTAGTCAATGGGAAGCATCTCGGTGCCCTTAAGCTATTAAATGGGTTGGTACGAAGATCTTCCCATGATCAAGACCTGATCTTAGGTCAGTCATCTACGAGGCAGCTCGGTGAGAGTGGGGCCTCTATGAGTGAAACTCACTGAAAATAATGTGATCCGTGGGAGTCTCACGGCTTGATATAGGAGATTTTGAAAGGCATGGTCGTGGCTGGGGGTATTAAGGATGGTTAATTGAAAATGCATGGGTTTAATTTAGCTTAAGTGAATCAATGACATTAGTGGTGTTAAGTCATATTGTTGAAAGAAAATGGAAGGAAGTGAAGACATAATGATAGATGTGTAACGAGTGAGTTTTACCACCCTAGGAAAGTATGGAAAAGTTGATTGTTCATGAGTGATTATTGGAGCTAAGGTTTTGAGCGGACAGTGTTATTAGATATCCATGACTTTGATGTTATATTAGGCATGGATTTGCTATTTAGTATCATGCTACAAAGTTGTTATAGGAAAGGGTTAGATTCTATAAGCCAAGGAGAGGCAGAGGTTGTTTTATGTGGGTTACGGAAAATGCTACCTACTGATAATATGACGATTATGTGGGCTATTAAAATACTTGAAGAGTTATATCAAAGGTACGCTTATGCTATTGAGGTGAGGGCTAATGGTAGTGAATGGAAGATATTCGATAGTCAAATAATTTAGGATGTATTTCGAGAGGATCTTACAAATTATATATAAAAAATATATATATATATATATTAATTTTTAGATTGAAATGACCCCTAGAGGACAGAACCAATTGCTAAGGCACTATATGATGGCTCCTTAAAAGTTGAAAGAATTGAAAGAATTGAAAGTATAAATGGATGAGCTTATAAGTAGGGTTTTGTTAAGTAGAATTCTTAGCCTTAGAAGTCATAGGTTCTATTTATGAAAAAAAAATGATGAAAGGTTAAGATTGTATATTGATTCACAGAGAGTTGAATAAAGTGAAAATACATGATCAACACCCATTTACGGATTGACATCTTTTTGATCAATTCTAGGGAATGAAGTGTTTGAAAATGGATCTAAGCTCGGGTTACCATCGAAGGAATTAAAAGATTAGGTCGGAGGATGTCATCCTATGACAGCTTTCAAAATTTCTGCAAGTATCGGCATTATGGGTTCTTAGTCTGTGCTAGTTGGACTAACTTATATCCGACCGCTTTTATGGATCTTATGAATAGGATCTTTTCGACCTTATTTAGATCGGTTTGTTATAGTATTCATTGATGACATTTTAATCCTATTTAAACGTGTGAAGATCATGAGGCATCTAAGTAAATTCTATTTATAGTATACTTAAACTTAATAAATTCTAGTTAGTTTAAGACAGATCATGCCTTTCTAAGGCATGTGATTTGATGAAGGGGTTTGTTGATCCTCGAAGATTGAAAAATTGTGACTGGAAACCACCTATAGATGTGTGAGAGATACAAAGTTTTCTAGGTTTAACGGGAGTATTATCGGAAGGTTGTTAAGGGTTTTCAAAGTTAGCGGATCCTTTATTCGTGTGGGAAAAGATGAAAAGTTTGTATATTAAGGATAATGTCGGGAAAGATTCGATGAACTAAAAGGAATTTGACCTTAGCCACTGATTCTTACAATTCCGTCGGGGCAAGAAGGATATCGAGTATATTGCTGATGCTCTTCTAGGCGAGCAAGAGGGTGTGTTAATGCAACATGAAAATGTGATAGCATATGATTTAAAGCGATTGAAAAAGCATGGCGAAGTGCTCCCGAGACATAACCTAGAGTTGGTTGTTGTAGTCCTTTGCTCATTATATGGAGCATTGCGATATGGAGTTGCATGTAAAAATTTTCTAGGATCCACAGAACATGCAATATTTATTCACATAGAAAAAGTTAAATATGAGGCAGAGGAGATGGTTGAATATTAAAGTTATGAGTCGCTATTTGAAGCCTGCATCGGGGAAATGTTAATGTGGTAGTGATGCTCTTAGTAGGAAGCCTAGGTTTCCATATCTACACCCTAAAGGTTGTGTACCTCCCTAGATTTATATAGATTGAGGTCTTTAGGTGCGAGACTAGGATTAGCTTGAATGTGGGCCTTACTACTTTACATTTCGCTGTTAGTCTGTGCTATGGAGCAAGATAAAGGGAGCCTGGAGCTCAAGATACGATCGCTGATTAAGTGAAAGGAAGGCGGAGTGCAGGCGGTTAAAGGATTTTTAAAATGCGAGGCGGATGGTATAGTGATGATAGAGTCTAGTTGTGTACTAGATATTGGGAAGATTAAAGGAAATAAATTATGGAAAGAGGCTCACTCTTCCTTATCTCACGATGCATCGGGAAACACTAAATGTATCATACCCTAAGGGGAATACTAAAGGTGGAGGGTATAAGAAAGATGTTGCGAATTTATTTCCAAATGTCTCATTTGTCAAAAAGTTAGGTTGAGCATCAAAGATTTGCATGGATTTCTATAGTCTCTTTTCGATCCTCAGTGGAAATGGGGAGAGAATCATGATGGATTTTTTTACTTCCACTTTGCCAGTGGTTTATGACGTGATATAGGTGATTGTGGATAGATTAGCCAAATCGATAAATTTTCTACCTATGGAAAAATAGTGACTTAGTTGAAGTTGGCTGAGTTGTATATAAAAGAAGTTGTGCGACTTCACGGATGACAGTCTGAAAGAGCCATACGGACATTGGAAGTTATGCTCAAGGCTTGTGTGTTAGAGTTTAAAGGGAGTTAGGAAAGACATTTACCATTAATGGAGTTTCCTACAATGAATCATGCAGCATTGAAGTAAGGCGCTAATATGAGGCCTTATATATGGAAGGAGTGTAGGACTCCATTATGTTTGGGATGAGAGGATAGAAATTTTAGGTTCATAAATTGTTCGAGCTACAACAAATAATGTTAAAGTTATGATAGATTAAAGATAGCTCAAAATTGTGAGAAAAGTTATGTTGATAACCCAAGGAGGGTGGAATTTTAGGTAGGGGGATCCAGTGTGTATGAGGATATCACGGGAAAGGGTGTTGCTATTCGGAAAGGAAGTTAAGTCCTCTCTATATGGGACTTTGTAGAAATTATGGAAATAATTGGAGGTAGTATTGGTTGAAGTTGCCGCTGAATTGACGGGAGCCATGACATATTTACATTTCTATGCTTGAAGGTATATGGCAGATTCTTCACATATGTTAAGAGATCAACCTTCGGTTGCAATTGAAAGAGGATTTATGACGTATGAAGAAAGGCTGGTTCGGATTGATCGAAGTAGTTAGGTTCTTTGAAACAAGAGTGATCCCTTTAGTAAAAGGTGTTGTGGATATGAATCACGGTAGAGAGGAAGCAACATGAGAATTTAAATTTCGAGGGTGTTTTTCTGCTGGAGGGTGATTGTAAGACCCAGCCTTATTGAATGTTATATGTGTGAGTTATTGGGCGAGTTTGAGGGTCTAATGATAGAAGCGGGTGGATTAAATTTAGGCAGCTGCGAATCATTTGGGCGTAGTGAAATTTTAAATTGTAACGGGTGCCCTAATGATAATTGATTTTTTTCTTATTTTATCGGATGGAGGGGTTGCAAGGTTTTAAGAAAATTTAAGTTCCTATGACTTTGAGCCCGATATTTTAGAAGATAGGAGATTTAAGTGAATAGTGATTTGGTTTGAAATTTGGGCACAATGTGAATTTTTCGGAAATTGAGCCGAAAATCTGAAAGGTCCTGGAATAAATCATAAAGACCTGCTGGCCCATGAAATAAAGTGAAGCAGTCCCAGTTTGGATAGTTTCGAGGTGATCGAGCGTAATTCGGGTAATAATACGCTGTCCAGGATTCTGGGATTTTAATGATTTTAAATCCGATTTTCGGTGATTTGAGCACAGGGTCTCACTGTGAAGAATTTAGTTCTAGAGTATTTTATGTTCAAATTTTACTGATATAAGGCGACCATAGAATATTTTTGACATTAATCGGTATAAAGAAAGCGGTATAAGGTGAAAGGAATAAAATCACGCTATAAGATATATTTTCTTGTGAAGGCCAAAAACTCAAGAAACTTAAATAGTTTCATGAATGAAAGTTAAGGTTTGATGTTTATTTTCCATATTTAATGTCTTGAAATTCTGGTTATGGATGTTAAATTTATGGTATTTAAGGTTTTAACAATTGCTGAATTTAATATCAATTGAAAGCCATGGTTTAGGTTAGAGGTTTTGACAAAATCAAGTGAGTAAGGGTTAGGGTTTGATAAATGAATTGGGTGTGTTATGTTGAAATGGGTATAATGCATCAGATTTTGAGTGTTTAGAGTGAAAGAAAAAATGGAAGAGAAACATTTTGGTCAATTTGGGCAGCAGTCTGGTACAATGTCACTGTTTTCTGTTTTGACCAGTTTTGGTATTTTATTATAACACTCAATTTTGATCCGATTTAGATGATTTAAGTGGCTACGTAAAATAGACTTGAAGGAGAACAAAACTTAAGAAGAAAGTGTGCCAAATTATGATCCTAAGTGGCCTAAATATTCACTCAAAGTAGGACCATGTGCAAGCCAAATTCTGGTTCAGTTTTGGTATAGATTAAGCTTCAGTTATTTGGACGTAAAGTGGAAGTTTGGTGCTCCAAGGTGGGTGATTCAATTGGAATAGAACCCTTAGCACCTTAGCTTTAAGTAATTATAAGGGCATAGTGTCAAAATATGAAGTCAAGACCTCAGGGAAGAAAAAATGAATAATACAAACTGTTACTAGAAAAATCGGTAAAATGACTAGTTGGCATGAAAATGCCATAACTGTAGATTTGGATGATCCGATTGGATTTGATTCAATGATCCTAAGTAAAATAGATTCCTAGAGGAATAAGAATATAGGAATGAGTGTTTATGGTGGATTAAATGGAAATTATGGTTAATGTGTAATTGCGATTTTCTTGGAAAGGTGAAAAGGACTATCGGATGAGACGGGAACTCAGCGGGGAAGCAGCGGGATTGAGCGGTGAACTGTGAGTGAAAATGATATTTTGAAAATTGAGTTTAAAAGTGAATGGTTTTAATGTTAAACTGAAAGTTTAATATGAATTTTATGTAAATGTTAAGGCATATGGAAATGTTTATCTTGCATTGATGTTTTATCTTGCATCAATGCATATATTTATATGTGTATTAAATATGTATGCATATGTTAAGGTATTGAAAGTTTAAAAATGTTTAAGATGTATCTCATATGTCTTAAAGATTATTATGAAAGTTTAAAAATGTTTAAAGAATGCATATGTGTTTTAATGATAAAGTAAAAGTTTAAATGTATTATAAATGTATTTTGAAGAAATGTTTCTTGATGGTTACTAAACCCTTATGAAACATTATAGCGATATCGTGAAATTACTTTAAGCGTGTAAGGATTTAGGAATGGATTATAGGTTACTAACTAGGGAGAGGGAAATAGGTGTCTAGAGTAATATCCTTACACGTGATAAAGTGCTATGGCGGAACCCTATACTAAGCGTGAGAGTTTCTCACGCGACGTAGTGGTTATATTGGAATAATGTTGTCCCTCCTTGATCGATTGCCGGGAAAGCGTGGTGTGTTTATTTACAGGTTCCATCGAGAAAGAAGAAAGAAAGAAGAAAGAAAGAAAGAAAAGAAAGAAGTTCTGTTACAAATGTTTTAAACATAAATGGATTTTTAAATGCATAAGTATTTATTGAAAGAAAGTTTAGGCATAAATATTCAAGGTATAAATAGTTTAATTGTATAAGTATGTATTATTTGGTATATACTGAAAATGTGTACTAATAAATGTACCTCACTGGGCTCCTTTAGCTCATTCTTTTCCATATGTTTCCAAAAATATTTTGAGTTCTGAGGAGCAGTCTTGTAGGTGAGTATCCCTGTCTCCAGTGGAGTCGAACCATCGAGAGGCAAGCCTACATGTAGATGCATTGTATATAAATAACATATTTTATATGTCAAATAATTTGTCGTAATAATAATAACATATGGATATATTTTGAAAAGGAACTACTTAGAGGCGGTCGAAGCATGTCGAAGCTCAAGCCCAATTTTTATAAAGCTGTGCATGGAATTGAAAAGTTTTGAATGTTTTGATGATTGAAATGAATAAATGTATATGGTATATATATTGTGTTGATTGAGTTGTGGACGAGGAGTCCTACAATGAAAGTTGAAAATTTGAAGATTTGAAGTGTTTTTAAATGCTTATGCAGGTATTTGTAAATTTGGGAAAGTCCGAAAAACAGAGGAAACTCTGGCCAATTTTTCTGAAAAATCTAAGTGTTTAAAAAAAAAAAAAAAAAAGAAAAGAAAAAAAAAAATTCCTTAAATTCATATTATTTTCTAAAAGATATGTAAGGATTGTAAAGGGGTTAGCTCCATGGATGTTATTTGATTGTTTTGAGAAAAATTTCTATATCCATTGGAGTCTTAGGAGTCCTCGGGTTCATGAGGTTAATCGAGAATTCGGGATCCTTCCACCCTATTCTATAAGTTGTTGAATCAATCTTGGACTCCTTAATAATATATTCTTTTTTAATATTTTAAATTTTATAATACAATTAATTCCCAAATATAAAATGAATTTTTTTAATAGCTATGCATCACAAATGATTACAATTTTGTGTGGAATTATAAATCGATCTGGCTTTGTGGCGGAATTTTTATTCCGTCACAAAATAGTGACGAGAAACACAAACTAATTTTAATTTTCTAGCCGACTTGTGACCATTTGTAACCCGATATCTATTTTTAAAAAATTCATTTTTATATTTTTAATTTGTATTAGAAACTGTTTCAAATATTCTAATGTTTGAAAATATTATAAATTATTTGGAACTTTATTATTAATATGTAGTGCTATTTTTGTGGAATTGTTTTTAATTTTTACGAATTGTGATATTTCAATATTTTTAAATTGTATGTATAATTTTAATACGACTATATAGTCATAAAAATATTAAAAAATTAGAATAAATAATTTATATCATGCTACGATGTTACAAAATTTGACATTATTAAAATTTGTGATATTTGAAAATAAATTTTTATTTTATCACCATCGAGGGCATAGCTAATTGAAGCAATTTGTTAAACTATATATTCGAAATAGGCTCGATTATGTTTACTAAAGTGCGAACTATTCCTATAAGTTGTTGAATCAATCTTGGACTCCTTGTCAATATACCCTTTTTTTAATATTTTAAATTTTTATAATAAAATTAATTTCAAATATAAAAATGAATTTTCAATAGCATGTCACAAATCGGTCCTGATTTATGACGGAATTATAAATCCGTCACAACTTTGGCGGAATTTTATTCCGTCACAAAATAGTAACGAAACACAATTCCGTCACAATTTTCTAACGACTTGTGACCATTTTGTGAAACGATATCTATTTTTTTAAAAAAAATTCATTTTATATTTTTAATTTGCATTTAAAAACTGTACAAAATAATTAAATATTTGAAAATATTATAAACTATTTGGAACTATTATTAATATATGTAGTGCTATTTTGTGTGGTGTTTTTTAATTTTTTGAAAATTTGTGATATTTCAATATTTTAAATTGTATGTATAATTTTATGCGACTATATAGTCATAAAATATAATAAAAATTAGAATAAATAATTTATATCATGCTACGATAAATTTCAGTATTATTAAAATTTGTGATATTTGAAAATAAATTTTATTTTATCCACCATCGAGCTATCTTCAGTGAAGCAATTTGTTAAACTATATATTGAAATAGGCTCGATTATGTTTACTAAATCTGAACTATTCCTATAAGTTAATTGAATCAATCTTGGACTCCTTAATAATATTCTTTTAATATTTTTAAATTTTATAATACAATTAGTACAAATATAAAATAGATTTTTAATAGTGTATCATCGCCTGATGATCTAATGAAATTTGTGACGGGTCTCGTCAGTCACAACTTTGTGGCGAATTTTATTCCGTCACAAAATGGTAGCAGGCTCCTGTCCGTCCGCGATTTTCTAGCAGGCTTGTGTACCATTTGTGACCGATATCTATTTTTTTTTAAAAAATTCATTTTATATTTTTAATTTGTATTAGAAACTATTTCAAATATTCCTAATGTTTGAAAATATTATAAATTATTTGGAACTTTATTAATAATATATGTGAGTGATTATACTATTTTGTATAATTGTTTTTTTTAATTTTTTTTGAAAATTTGTGATATTTCAATATTTTTTAAATTGTATGTATAATTTTATGCGACTATATAGTCATAAAACATTAAGAAATTAGAATAAATAATTTATATCTGCACTGATATTTTACAAAATTTGACATTAAAATTTGTGATGTTGAAAATAAATTTTAATTTATCACCATCAGGCATAGCTAGTAGAAGCAATTTGTTAAACTATATATATTGAAATAGGCACCGATTATGTTTACTAAAGTACGAATATTCCTATAAGTTGTTGAATCAATCTTGGACTCCTTAATAATATACTTTCATATTTTTTAGAATTTTATATAATAAAATTAATTTCAAATATAAAAATGAATTTTTTAAATAAGCATGCGTCACAGATCGGTCACAAATTTGTGGCGGATTATAAATCCGTCACAACTTTGTGGCGAATTTATTCCGTGCAAAATAGTGGCGAAACACAAGATTATCATCACAATTTTCTAACCGACTTGTATAACCATTTGTAAACAAATATCTATTTTTAAAAATTCATTTTTATATTTTTTAATATTTGCATTGAAACTATTTCAAAATATTCTAATGTTTGAAAATATAAACTATTTGGAATTTTATTATTAATATATGTAATTTTTATTTTGTATATTGTTTTTTAATTTTTTGAAAGATTTTGATGTTCCATATTTTAAAATTATATGTATAATTTTATGAATATATAGTCATAAAATAGCAAAAATTAGAGTCAATGGAACACATATCATGCTCACGATGTTACAAAATTTGACATTATGAAAATTTGTGATATTTGAAAATAAATTTTTATTTTATCCACCATCGGGGCATAGCTAATTGAAGCAATTTGTTAGAAGCTATATATTCGAAATAGGCTCGATTATGTTTACTAAAGTGCGAACTATTCCTATAAGTTGTTGAATCAATCTTGGACTCCCTTAAACATGTATACTTTTAATATTTTTAAATTTTATAATAAATTAATTTCAAATATAAAAATGAATTTTTCAATAAGCATCTCTGTCACAAATCGGTCACAAATTTGTATGATTATAATCCGTCTAGCTTTGTGGCCAGAGATTTTTTATTCCGTCACCAAATAGTCATGAAACACAATTCACGTCACAATTTTCTGGCGACTTGTGACCATTTAGCGACACGATATATTTTTTTTTAAAAATTCATTTTTTATATTTTTAATTTGCATTGAAACTATTTCAAAATATTCTAATGTTTGAAAAATATTATAAACTATTTGGAATTTTATTATTAATATATGTAGTGCTATTTTGTGTAATTGTTTTTTAATTTTTGAAAATTTGTGATATTTCAATATTTTAGAATTAATGTATAATTTGTAGATTATGTAGTCACTTAAAAAATAATAAAGTAGAATAAAATAATTATCAAACTCAGTTTGCAAATTTGACATTATTAAAATTTGTGATATTTAAAATAAAATTTTATTTTATCCATCGTAGGCATAGCTAATTGAAGCAATTTGTTAAACTATATATTCGAAATAGGCTCGATTATGTTTACTAAAGTCACGAACTATTCTATAAGTTGTTGTAAAACCCCAACCTTATTGAATGTTATAATAAGTAGTTATTGAGCGATTTGAAGGGTCTTCTAATGATAGAAGCGAGAGTGGATTAGAATTTTAGAAACGCTCTGGACATCATTTGGGCATGAAGTGAAAATTTTTCGAAAATTGTAGCAAGGGTGCCCTAATGAAATAGTGATTTTTCTTATTTTATCACAGGATGGAGAGGGTTGCAAAGGTTTTAAGAAATTTCAGTTCTTATGACTTTGAGCCCGATATTTAGAAGATAATGGAGAGATTTAAGTGAATAGTGATTTCGGATGAAAGGGTGGAGTACGTGCTTTGAAATTTTTAATTCTGTTGGAAAATCGAAAATGTCGGAATCCAATCATAGAGTCACAGCGAAACCAAAAGCAGTGAAAGCAGGGGTCCGTTTGGATAGTTTCCAAGCGATCAGCGTAATTAGGATAATATCGCTATTGTCCGGATTTGGAATTTAATGATTTTGATCAGTTGGTGATTTTAAAGCACGGAATCATACTGTATGGATTTAATTAGAATATTTCATGGTCAATTTGAGTTTAGCGACCATAGAATATTTTGACGTTTGTCATTATAAAGCGTATAAGACAGAATAAGAAATACGTCTAAAATGGAGATATTTTCTTATGAGGCCAATCAAAACATTTCTTAAGGGCTAAGTTGGGGTTTGTGACTCATTAAATTGACCAATGAGGTTCATGAACCCGATGCAATAAGATAAGTTGATTGGCAATATAAAGAAATGGGGATAAATTGAAATTAAAGGAAAGTTAGAATATTTAAATGGGGAGACAAACAAAATAATTCATTTGGTCTCTCAAAAGTTAAAGCCACAGGAGAAAAGGGAAGAAAAGGGAGAAAGAAAAGGAGGAGAAGGAGGAAGCAAGAGAAAAAGTGAAGAGACGAGGTATGAGATGTGATTTTTCTCCTCATTCAAGCTTCCGATGATCTTCAAGTGGTAATCAAGGAGAGAGGAACCAAAAACTCGAAACAAGTAAGTTTTCATGGTGGAGAAGTTAGGTTTGATGTTTCCATGTTTAATGTCTTAGAATTCTGGTATGGATATTAAATTGATGGTATTTAAGGTTTAATGGTCTTCGAATTTAATATCAATTGAAAACCATGGTTTAGGTTGGGGTTTTGACAAAATCAGATGAGTAAGGGTTAGGGTTTGATAGTGAATTGTATTGTGTTATGTTGAAATGGGTATAATGCATCAGATTTAAGTGTTTAGAATGAAAGAAAAATGGAAGGAAGAAACACATTTTGAAGTCGATTTTGGGCAGCAGTCTCCGGTACAGGAAATGTCCTGTTTTCTGTTTTGACCAACAGTTTTGGTATTTTACTGGCCATAACTTTGCTCAATTTTGATCCAATTTGAGTGATTTAAGTGGCTACATAAAATGAGCTTGAAGGAGAACAAAACTTGAGCCAAAGTATCGCCAAATTCTGATCCTACATTGGCCTAAAATTCCTCAAAGTAGGACCATGTGCAAGCCAAATTCTGGTTCAGTTTTGAACATAGATTAGCCCGGTTATTTGGACAGCAAAGTGGTTGGATTGCTCCAGGTAGGTGATTCAGTGGAATAGAACCCTTAGCACCTTAGCTTAAGTATAGTATAAGGACATAGTGTCAAAATATGATCAAGACCTCAAATGAGTAATACAAACTGTTGCTAGAAAATGTTAAAATGACTGATTGGCATGAAAATGCCATAACTTTAGTTTGGATGATCCGATTGGATTGATTCAAATTCCTAGTAAAATAGATTCCTAGAGGAATAAGAATATAGAATGAGTGTTTATGGTGGATTAAATGGAAATTATGGTTAATGTGTAGTGATTTCTTGGAAAATTGAAAAGGACTATCGGACGGGAGGCAGGGAACTCTTGGGGAAGCAAGGGATTGAGCGGTGAGCTGCGTGAAAGCAGTATTTTGAAAAAAATGAGTTTTTAAAAGTGAATGGTTTTTAATGTTAAGCTGAAAGTTTAATGGAAATGTTTATGTATACATGTTAAGACATATGAAGTATTTTATCTTGCATACAATATATATTTATATGTATGCATATATGATAAAGTGTTATGAAAGTTTAAAATGTAGAAAGAATGCATATGTGTTTTTAATGATAAAGGAAAGGATATAAATGTATTTATACATGTATGTAAAATATGTATGCATATGTTAAAGTATTATGAAAGTTTCGTCATGTAAAGATACATATGTGTTTTAATGATCAAGTAAAGGATTTAAATGTGACACAAATGTATTTGAAGAAATGTTTTTTCTTTGATGGATTTACCTAAACCCTATAATTTGTTATGACGATATCGGCCGGAAGTACTTTAAAGCGTGTAAGGATTTGGGGAGTAAAGTTATAGGTTACTAGCGAGGAGGAAATAGGTGTCTAGAGTATATCCTTACTGCTGATAAAGTGCTATGGCTGGAACCCTATGCAAGCGTGAGGTTTCTCCATGACGTGTAGTGGTTATGACGGAATGTGTTTGTCCCTCACGAGTCGATTGCCGGAAAGCTGTTAGTGTGTTTATTCCCAGGTTTCAGTCGAAGAATGAAAGAAAGAAATAAAGAAAGAAAGTTTCGATAGAATGTTTAGGCATAAATGGTTTTAAATGTATAAGTATTTGTGAAAGAAAGTTTAAGGCATAAGTAACTGCAGCATAAATGGATTTAAATATATTGAAATGAGATTTAAGGCATAAATTCTTAAAAGCATAAATGGATTTTAAATGCATAAGTATTTATTGAAATAAGTTTAAAAGGCATAAATGCTTAAAGCATAAATGGATTTTAAATGCATAAGTATTTATTGAAATAAGTTTAAGGCATAAATGTTTAAAGCATAAATTGATTTTAATGGTATAAGTATTTATTGAAAGAAGTTTAAGGCATAAATGTTTAATGTATAAATGGATTTTAATTGTATATAGTATGTATTATTTTGGTATATCTTTGGAAATTTTATCTAGTAAATGTACACTCATGGGCTCCTTCAATCATTCTTTTTCTGTGTGTTTCAAAAACATTTTCGAGATGAAGACGAGTCACCTTAGATAGAGAGTCGACTCGCATGCGTGAAGTCAGTATCGAAGGAGCAGCGCTGTGACCCCACGTGAAAATGTTGCATATTGTATATGTGAATATTTTGTCATGTTTGATAAAATTATGCATGGAATTGAATAAGGTTTAAATGTTTTATTGATTTGAAAGAAATAAATGTATATATATGTATATTGTGTTTGATTGGGTTGTGGGCTGAGGTCCTAATATGGAAGTTGATGAATTGAAGTTTAGAGTGTTTCAAATGTTTTCTTCGGGTTTGTAAATTTAGGAAAGTCAACAGAGAGCTGGCTGGAATTTTCTTTGAAAAATCTAAGTGTTGAAAGAAAGAAAAGAAATTTTTTTTTGCGCCGGCTTCCCCGCATTATTTTTTAAAGATATATGAAGAATTGTAAAGGGGTTTAACTCCTGATTTTAATTTGGTTTTTAAGGAAAAGTTTCTATATCCGTTGCTGGAGTGCCAGGGAGGTCCCTCGGGTTCATGAGGATAATCCAGATTCGGGAGTCCTTTCAACATGGTATCGGAGCGGGTTTTGAAAATGTTATAAGGAATTGAAAATTTATGTGATTTAAAATCATATATACCATTACATGACATATTAATTTTAATTCCACGAAAATCGTCGTCGGTAGACCATACGGGAGGCTCTGTGATGATCACCACCACACGAGGAACATATTGATGAGTCTGCGTATGTTCCTCCACCCGCAGTACAGCTAGGGCCGCCACCGCCTCCTGAGGTCGTAGGAGGATAGATACCTTTAGAGCAGATGGCTCAGATGTTAGCCACAACATTTAATCAGCCAGTGGCCAGGCAGTGTCCATTATTGAGAGGATAAGGAAATTAGAAGCGAAATTATGACTGGTATAGGAGATCACAGGAAGGCATGAGTCGTGGATAGAGGAAGTAATGAGATAGTTAATTGAAAATGCATGGGTTTAATTTATAGCTTAAGTGAATCAATGACTTTATTAAGTGAATTGTTAATTGTAATTTGAAGAAAATGGAAGCGTGGGTATAATGATGAATGTATGCTTGGTGGGATTTTGCCACCCTAGGAAAGTATGGAAAAGTTGATTGTTACATGGTGATTATTGGGGCTAGGGTTTGGCGAGACTTGATATTATTAGATATCCATGAAGCTTTGATGTTATATTAGGCATGGGTTACTATCTAGACATCATCTTGCCTGAAGTTGTTATAGGAAAGAGGTTAGGTTCTATAAGCCAAGGAAGGCAGAGGTTGTTTATGTAGGTTACGGAAAATACTACCTACCAATATGCTGATGATTATGTAGGCTAGTAAAATGCCCGAAGTTACACTATCAAGGTACACTTTATGCTATTGGTGAGGATAATAATTGAGTCGAGATAGGAAGATATTACGATGAGTCTAGATATTTCCGGATGTATTTCGAGAGGAGGATCTTCTAAGTATATATAAAAAAAAATTATATATATATTAATTTTAGATTGCAGTAAACCCCTAGGAATGAGCCAATTGCTAGGCACCTTATGATGGCTCCTTAAAAGTTGAAAGAATTGAAAGAATTGAAAGTATAAATGGATGAGCTTGTGAGTAAGGGTTTTGTTAGGCCGAGTACTTCGCCTTGGGGAGTGCCGGTTCTGTTTATAAAAAAAAAAAAATGATGATGAAAGTTTAAGATCGTATATTGATTTGGAGAGTTGAATAAGTGAAACACGCAATCAACACCCATTTACGGATTGATGATCTTTTGATCAATTTGAGGAGCAAATTATTTTGAAAATGGATCTAAGCTCGGGTTACAATGTATTGCAGATTTAAAGAGAGTGTACGAGTACATGATGCGCCAAGGTGTGTCTGAGTACCAAGTGTCCTGCAGCAGTATTTTGGAGACTAAAGTAGCGATGAAGTTTAGCCTGGACCAGATTTGGTATTAAACCAAAGGGTACAATTGTCATTTAGTAAAGGATATATAAGCATAATTAAGTTAGAGAGATGGGCCATAGTAGAATTTCAAAAGTTAGTTTACAATTCAAAGGAAAATTGAAGGGGGTGAAAGTATAAATTAATGAAAGTTTAAATAGTAAAACAATATTAATAAGTGCCGAATTTTTAGGGAAGTCTCGAAAATTCTCTAGATCTAGGACTAATGAACGAATTTGTAAATTTAAGTTATTAAAAGAATCTATTAACCTAGAAAGTTCGTTTAATTTCAGAGACAGTCGGAATATTTACAATTTCTAAATGACGAGTTTTAGAGTGAAACACGAAACGGGATTTTAGAAGAATTCAGCAAAATGAGTAAATAGTTAAGAATATTCATTTAGGAAAAATAAAATTGAAACGGGACAAAATATGAATTATTTGAGGCTGAAACGGACCATAAAATGGAATAAAGGGACATGTGGGTCCCACATAAAAGAAAAAAAAGACAAAACAAATAAAAATGCTCAAAACCTCTTGGTAGACGGACAGACGGACGAACATATTCTGAAGAAGATTTTTAATTTTTTCTTCTTTTAGTTTATTTCTTAGATTTACGAAAATCTGACCGTCGGATTTCGTCGGGATAAACTTTCTGAAAAGTGCTCTACAGCGACGAGGGATTTCTGGCATTCAGTACCAAAAACACACGAGGATTTCACCGATAATTCAAGGTAAATATCACGAAAACCCAAATTTTGGGTTTTTCTCGGATCACGCCACATTCTAGTGATACACTTTGGACGATGCAGTAAGAGATTCTCTACGGCAGAAAACTCTGTTTGTGAACCTTTAAAATCTTGGCTTTTTGTCAAGGTTGAAAGGTGGAAATTTTCCACACTTGTGTTATTTCGAACCTAAAGACTATATAATTTCTTTGGAATATTCTTAGGCGTAGTCTAATTTAATTAAAAATTTTTAGGCGAGTTTAGGAATTTTAGGAATTTTAGGAAATTTTGGGACTATTTTGGACTGATCGATTTGAATTTAGAAGGCTGTTTTCCAACAGTTTGGATTAAGACACAGTTTTATTCGAGACCGGTCAGGACGGGTACACAGTATTCGAGGTGTTTTAAATTTATGGAAAGTCAGCAAATCACAGAATCTAGTATATCTTTGTCAGAATAGCATTTAAGAGATTTATATTTCTGAAAATTTTAATTGGCACCAGTATGTCTGTAGAGCCACTTGATTATCATGCGACGTGTGTGATCAGCCACATCAGGTGTGTGGGCTAAAAGCAAAGGCGGAGGGTTGACATTTGTGCTCCAGGATTTAGCAAACAAGGGTGAGTGTTCTAAACTCATTTTCAAATACTAGTGTATTATTATTATTATTATAGCTGTTTTACTTTGGTATTTCATGGTTTGAGTGCAGAAACCATCTTTCAAAGCAGCGAAACAAGTAAATGGTTTTTGAATAATTAAAGCCATTTTCAAGCAACAAACAAATGGTTTAGAATTGTAAAACCATTTCAAAACAGAAAATAAGCTTAAGTAAGTAATTGGTTTTAAATTGTAAAACCATTTTCAAACAAAAAACAGAAACAAGTAAGTAAATGGTTTTGAATAATTAAACCATTTTGGCAATGACAAGCAAATGGTTTCAAAGTGTAAAACCATTTAAAACTTGAAAGCAACCAAGCAGCGATAGAAAGTTGTGAAAACAAGGCCTTCCCTAGTTTAAGCAAGCAAGCCCAGGTCGGAGGTATCCGCTACGTCTTGGTGGTGTTAGGATTCGTACGTAAATTGTAGTTTTGCTTGGTCGGCAAACAGGACATACATCATGCATTTAAGGGACCATTAGCACGTGCAGGGTATATATAAGGTTATGAGCTCTAACTAAATTATGGGTGATAGCGTGGTCAATTCCACCGCTATTCACCCAGGAAAAGGTGATCACGGACCATGGGTCCTTCCGCCGACACGGTGTTGGGCTTCTAGTGTTCCCACTAAATTACGATGCTTGAAATAGGCCTCCAGTGGATTTGATGTTTTACAGGCATGATATCAGGTTTTGAAAAATCAACCATTGGTTCTCGTGTGAGGCTTAGGAGAGTTTCAAAAAACGGTTGAGCCAGCTCAGTTTAGATTTCAAAACGATCGGTTGAGCCAACTCCCGATGGGATTTTAAAACAAGCGGTTGAGCCGGGCTCATTTTATTTTCAAAAATCGGTTGAGCCAGGGCTCCCATTTTGTGGCAGTTGAGAAACTTTAAAAGCAAAGGTTTGTGAAAGGTTTTAAGAAACTTTAAACAAGATAACAAGAAAACAAGAAGTTTTTGAAGTTTTATAAACTTCTAAGCAAGCAAGAAATGAGAGTTTTATAAGCTTTTAAGAAAAGCAAAATAAAGCAAGCAAGCAAGTATTAAAAGTTTTATAAACTTTTAAACAACAAATCTCTAAAGCAAGCAAGCTAAGAGAGTTTAAAAACTTGAAAATAAAGAAAAGCAGGAAAATATTTCTTAAAAGAGTTTACATTTTTGAGATGTTTTCGGAAAAATAAAAACCTTTATAAAAGCATACACTCATGAGCTCGTTTAGCTCATTATTTTGTAAAAACTATTTTCCGAATTCAAATGTAAGGCAACAGGCTGAATTAAGGATTCTCGACATTTTATATCAGTCTTGTAATTAAAGTGTGTGTAGGAAATACTTTGAACTTGTATAATGGAGCATATGTACTGTACATAGAATGATTTGTGAGAATGTGTTGGTATCTTGGTTGCCATATTTGGATATAGTGTAAATTGGATGTATCACGAGTTTTGGGACATGTCTATGCGGCTATTATGTAGAAATTTTATAAAATCATAAATTTAGAAAGAAAATTATTTTTATAGGGTTTTTATAACAAACAATCGACCGCTTCACGGAGTTTCTAGTTAGAGGTAGCAGAGGTTCGTAGATTGGCGGCCGCGCCTTTGAAGGGGGTGGGGGTGTGTCAAAGATGATATGAGAGCGGGTTGTATATAACCTAGGACTTGAGTAAAGATGATACCACCTTGAGGTGGTATCGGAAGGATAAGTATTGGTAACCATGCATTTCGAGATTCAAAGTACATACATATCAAATTGATTCAATAGTTGAGTTTTGAGTAATCTGACACAATGTCGGGAAGGGACGTAGAGGTGCGTCTAGGAGAGTCATTCGGTTTCAGGCGATCTGTAGTACACAGTGAGAATGAGCCTGGATTGGTTCCTCTCGCCTCATGAATCAGCCTCCGGCGGCCAGTGTTTGGACCATTTGGGCCACTAGAGAGAGGAGCTCAAGTGCGATGTTATTCTGATGGCAGTGTACAGTTGCAAAAGCCATTGGCCATGTGACAGGCGGTGACGATCGCAGCCTCATAATATAGGGAGTTGCAGAGCAGGGAGGTCGATAAGTCACAGTGGCGCCAGGCCGTATATTGGCCAGTGGTGATCAGTAGCACGGTTATGGCTGAACCGGCGGTAAATAAGGTTTCACGGGTTATGGGCTGCGGATGGGCAAGAGTCTTTTGTTTTCCGGCACAATGGAAGGCGGGGCTAAGGTGGTGGGATACCGTGAGGTATCACGATGGAATAGCATGGGACGATTTGGCAAGAATTCCTTTGATAGGTTCTTTCCTCAAGATCATAAGGACGAAAATTGAGGAGTTCTTCTGTTAGAACAGGAAGAACATCGATGTCAGAATATGAGAAGAGTTCACCGAGGTGATTAGATTGGTTTATATTCAGCGATTAAGTCACAGTAAAGAGGTTTTTATCGGGACATGACAGCATCGAGTGCGGGCTTTGTCGTGGTTCCTGGAATGGTTGGGGACTAGTGGGGCCGCTCTACGAGGGGATTGAGCAAGCACTACGGCCATGTCGGGTAGGCAAGAAAGTAAGAGTAAGAGGAGTGCACGGCCACGTGACAAAGCTAAGACTGATGCAATGAAGAAAAGCGAGAGAACATGAGGCCGAGGTGCGGTCGAAGGCTATCTCTAGTCGGATCAGTGGGGCTGATTGCTCGCGGTGGCACCCAGTGTGCTCTGTATGTTATATATGTCGAAGCACCTGCATAGGGAGATGTAGAGATTCGGTCTGGGGTCTTTCCTTGTGGTTCAGGAAATGTTTCATTGTGGAGTGCCCTCGGTGATTGTTCTTGAAACATCGATGCTTGATCCTAGCTGCGGTGCGAAGTTAGCACACAAAGTCGGCGGGGAGGGTTTCCCAAATGGGGCGGTACATCCGCAGCGGGGTGGTGCGTGGTAGAGGTAGGCGGTGCCCGAGGGATACGGAGTGAGCCACTTTTCGAGGCGGAGTATATCTTTGTGACTTCAACAAGATGCAGATGCATCTCCCTAGATGTGTCAGCGCTGAGTATTATTTCTATCCTTGATCATGATGTATACATTAGTGGACCGGGAACTGCGCATTCATTTTGCATCCAAGCCATTCTTAAGATCGTTTCGGATAGAGACCCGACCATTAGAGATTCGTAGCAGAATTTCCCTTCAAAGCGGAGATCCGTTACTCATGAGCCGGAAGTAGTTAGAGAGAAGTAGAGTTACGATTGGGGCCCAGAGTTCCCAATGGATCTGTGAAAAAAGCTTTAGATATAGAGGATTTTGATGTGGTTCTCGGTATGGATTAAAGTTTATACCATGAAACCACGTTAGATTGTTATAAAAGTAAAGCTGAATGAAGCAGGAGAATTGGAGGTAAAGTTCGAGTTATGTAGAGTTATTTTCTGTATGATCTCCGCCATGGCAGCCTGAGAGAATGCTACGTAAGGTTGTCGGGGGTTATCCCCAGCTTATGTGGTGGAGACCCGGGAAAGGAGGGACTCAGTGGATGAGATTCGATTGTTGAGTTCGAGGATGTATTCCCGGATGATGTGCGGGATTACCTCTGAAAGAGAGGTGGAGTTCACCATTGATTTGATCGAAATTTGAGCCATTCCATTCCTCCTTATGGGATGGCTCTACATGGGGATTGAGAGAGCTTAGGGACTCAGATTAAAAGGTATTAAGTAAGGGATTCATTCGGCCAGAGGCATATCCCCATGGGAGCTCTAGTTCTCTTAAGTGAAAAGAAAGATGGGAGTTTGCGGTTGTGTATTATAGATTATAGGCAATTAAACGAGTTACCATCACCAATTAGTATCCACTCCTGGGATCGATGAGTTTATTGATCAGCTCAAGGATCTCAGTATACTCAGATAGACTTGAGATTGGGTATCATCGAGTTAGTACGAGTGATGTACCTAAAATTGCATTCGAGGACACGCTACGGGCATTTATGGGTTTTGGTGATGCCATTTGAAAGTTTGACTAATGCTCGTGAGGCGTTTATAGTTTGATGAACCCCGGAGTATTCCGGCCGTGTTGGATAGGTTCGTCATAGTTTTATTGATGATATCGTTGTATTAAGGTGGATTCGGAGAGACATTCGAACACTGAGTTGTATTACGGACCCTAAGGAACAACGTTGTATGCCAAGTTGAGCAAGTGTCGGTTTGAGAAACGACAGGTGGCATTCCTAGGTCATGTGATCTCTGTTGAGGGGGTGAGTGTGGATCCCGAGGAAAATAGGAAGAGGCTGTGGAGATTTGGAGCTTGACCCAGAAGAATGTGTCGGAGGTCGGAAGCTTCCTTGGTTTAGCGGGGTATTCGGGAAGTTTGTTGGGGTTCCTCGAGATGTAGCCCTCTTGACTAAGTAGCAAGGAAAGATGTTAAGTATGATTGGGTAGATGCACATCGGAGAGTTTCGAGGAGTTGAAGAGTAGATTGACATTGATTCTAGCTTTACCAGTGGAGAGATGGATTTGTAGTTTATAGTGATGTGAGACAAGGTCTTGGTTGTGTTTGATCTGGTGATAGGGTGATTGCACTATGCCTCAAAGCGGCTAAAGAAGCATGGGGGAGAATTGCCACACGTGAAACTAGCGATAAGTGTTTGCATAAATATGGAGACATTATTATAGTGTTCCTTGTATAGGATCTTTACAGAGATCACAAAAGTCTTCAATATATTTTCACCCAAAAGAGTTAAACACAGGATACCAAAGAAGATGGCTTGAGTTGATTAAGAGCTGCAGTATACTGTGGGTACCATCGAAGCTAATGTCGTGCTTGAGATGTCTTGATAGGCGACAGAGGAGTTGCCTGTCTGCGAGGATGAGTTGTCTTCCATGTTAGTGATTAAAGACATTGGGGTGATATTGGAGATTGAGGTTGGGGGCCTGTGGCCGTTTTTCATGTTAGGCCACTTCTAAAGTGGACCGGATTCTAGCGGGGCCGATCCAGCTGGATCACAAATGATTAAGCAAGGAAGAGATGAGAAAAGGAAGAAAGCGAGTTTCAATCGAGGGCGTGGCATGATAGTGAAGGGCGAGAGAATGTGTGCGGAGGTATAGGGCCGAAGAGGCGGTATATGGAAGAACACATTCATCTCTGCATTAATGCTATGCATCCGGAGTAGTACCTAAAATGTCAGGACTTTGAAAGAACATGCGCGGTGGAATGGGATGAAGAAAGAGATCGTAGTTTTTGTTTCTAGGTGCCTAACTTTGTCGTAGAAGGTAAAAGGCAGAGAAGCATCGAGGCTGGGGAGAGAGATCTGGTCTCCCCATTCTAGTGGAAATAGGAAAATTCTATGGATTTTTGTGGCCAATTCCCGGACTCGAGAGGCAACATGATGCGATATGTTAATAGTTGATCGATTGACTAAAATGCAGCCACATTTCTGCATTAATGTGAGGATTCATTGGAAAAAGTTGGCCAAGTTATGTAGATGAGATAGTGAGACTTCATGGGGTTCAGTTTCGATAGTTTGAGATCAGGGCCCGGAGGTTCACATCCGGGTTTTGGCCTAGTTTGCAAACAGCTTTAGGTACTCGCCTTCATTTAAACATGACATTTCATCCTCAGACGGATGCGGTCGAGAAGGAGACCATTCGGACGTTAGAGGATATGCGAAACTGTCATTTGGAATTGAAAAGGAAGTTAAGGACCTCACTTGCTTTAATGGAGTTTACCTGGCAATGGCTATCAGCCCGATATAGATGTGACCCTAATTTGGCGTTGTATGGCGAAATGTAGGACTCCAATGTCTTGGGATGGAGTTGGTGAGAGAAGACTAGTAGGCCACTGAACTGAAATGCAGTCACTTTAGAGAAAGTGAAAGTTGTTATTGATATGGCAGAAAATGCCAGAGATAGGCAGAAAGATTGTGCGGACAAGTGGTAAAGACTTACAATTCGAGATAGGTGACCGTCTTTTGAGATTTCACCTTGGAAAGGTGTGTTGAGATTTGGAAGCAGGCAAGCTGAGTCAGGTATGGACCTTATGAGATCGTGAGCAAGTGGGACGGTAAACTACAGTTGAAGTTACCCCCAGAGTTGTCAAGGTTATGAGAATTTGACTGAGAACTTTGTGCGGTCTGTGGATCGCAAAGGAATAATTGAGGAACAAGGTGATCTCATTAGTTAAAGTCTTAGGAAGAATCATGAGGGGGAGGCGACTACTTGGGACCGAGAGGCCCAGAGATCTTTGTCAGTACCCTCATTTATTCTCAGGAGGAGGTATGTTCCTTTAACTATTTTGGAGTTTAGTTTTCATTTGAGACGAAATGTTTCCTAAGGAGGAGGATTTTGTAACACCCCGTCGAGAGGTGTCTGAATTACATGATCTTGTAGGGGTGTATAAAACCAAGTGTCTGCTTGTAGTATTTTGGAGACTAAATGATGAAAGTTTATGGAACCCGGAATTTGTGGTATTAAACCAAGGGTACAATTGTCATTTAGTAAAAAGGATATGTAAGGCATAATTAAGTTAGAGATGGGCCATAGTAGGAATTTCAAAAGTTGGATTTGCAATTAAGGAAAGTTGAGGGGGTGAAAGTATAATTAATGAAAGTTTAAATAGTAAAACAATATTAATAAATTCGCCGTAATTTTCGCGAAGTTTGAAATTTTCTAGATTCCTGATGACGAAACTGATCACGCTAAGTTCGCTCGCTGAATCTAGTAACCTAGGAAAGCCATGACTCCGAGACAATGAATATTTTACGAATTTAGGCGACTAGCTTGGGAGTTTAAACCTAAAACCGATTTAGAAAAATCTTAAAAAGGAAAATAGTTAAAGAATATTCATTTAGGAAAAATAAAATGGAAACCTGGACAAAATAAATTGTTTCGGGCTGAAACGGACCATCTGACAAAGGGACATGGGTCCCACATAAAAAGAAAAAGAAAAAAAAAAAAAGACAAAACAAATAAAAGTAACAAACCTCTTGACTGACGGACGGACGGACGAACAGATTACAGAGAAGATTTTTTTTAATTTTTTTCTTCTTTTAGTTTATTTCTTAGATTTACGAAAATCTGACCGTCGGATTTCGTCGGGATAAACACGAAAAGTGCTCTACGCGACGAGGGCTACGCGTGAGTACCAAAAACACGGGATTTCACCGAGAATTCAAAGCGAAACCCAAATTTTTAGTTTTTTCGTGATCACGCCATTCTAAAGGGTCTCAGACTCCTTCGACCAAAGAGGTAAAGTTACTCTACACGACTTTAAAAGCTACGCGACACCAAAATCTTCGTTATTGCTGTTGAAGAGGTAGGAAATTTTCCTACTTGTGTTATTTCGGTACTTAAAGACTATATAATTGCTTTGAATATTCTTAGAGTTATAAATTTAGTCCCCAAAATTTTTTGGGGATTGAGTTTAGGAATTTTTAGGAATTTTAGAAATTTTGGGGATTATTTTCTTATCAGCCCGACCGACCTGGCACCCGTTTTCAAATCATTGTTTAAAATTTTAGGATTTATTCAAAGATGTGTCCTATTTAATTCTCTTCGAAATGTTTTCGGGTGTTTTTAGACTATATGAAAGTCCCTTTAGTCTAGAATCTAGCCATATGCCTGTGAATGGCATTTGGGGCCCACATATTTTCTGAAAATTTTAATTGTAGCACCAAGTGTGCAAATTGTTTGGTTGTGCTGACGTGTGATCTAATACATCGAGTGTGTAGGCTAAAAGCAAAGTGAAAGTTGCGGGAATCGTGTTCAAGTTTAGCAAGCAAAAGAGGGTGAGTGTTCTAAAACTCATTTTCCAAATACTAGTGTATTCATTATTATTATTATAAACTGCTTTTGCATCGTATTTCATGGTTTTGAGTACAAACCATCTTTCATAAGCAAGCAAGTAAATGGTTTTGAATAATTAAACCATTTTTCGTTAGGAGTTAGCAAATGGTTTTAAATTGTAAACCATTTTCAAGCAAGTAAGCAAGATACTGGTTTTAAATTGAAACCATTTTCAAGCAAGCGTTAGGGCAAGTAAAATGGTTTTGAATAATTAAACCATTTTTCAAGCAGCAAAGCAAATGGTTTCAAAGTGTAAAACCATTTTACAAAGAGCAAGCAAGGCAAGCAATGAAAAGTTGCGAATGCGCTTCCTTGGCCAGCGCAAAGCCAAAACCGGTCGTAGGTGTATCCTCACGCGGCACGGCGGTGTTAGGATCTCATACATGCATTGTAGTTTTGCTTGGTCGGCAAACTTAGGACATACATCATGTAACATTTAGTTGAGACCGTGGGCACGCATGTGGGTATATAAGGTTATGAGTTTAACTAAATTATGGTGATGGCGACCCAGTCAATTCCACCATATTCCATCTAAAGGTGATGCGACACGTGTCCTTCCATCGGGCACGCAGTCGCCGCGCTTCCGCGGTTCACTAGGGTACAAAGAAGCAAAATAGGCCTCCAAAGTGGTTGATGTTTTATTTACGATATACGCTTTTGAAAAATCAACCATCGGCCCCTGGTCGCCTGTAAGCCCGGAGTTTTAAAGAAAACGTTGAGCCAAGCTCCCGCTTAGATTTCAAACGATCGGTTGAGCCAAGCCCCGCGGATTTTAGCAAACGGTTGAGCCCAGTTCCCATTTTATTCAAAGAATGCGGCCGTGGAGCCCAGTTCATTTTTAGTGAAAAAGTTTTGAGAAACTTTTAAAGCAAAAAGGTTTGTGAAAGGTTTTAAGAAATCCTCAAGCAAAGATAAAGCAAGAAAACAAGAGAAGGTTTTGAGAAGTTTTATAAACTTCTAAGCAAGCAAGAAATGAGTTTTATGTTTTTAAAGAAAAGCAGCAAAGCAAGGTAAGGCAAGTATTAAAGTTTTATAAACTTTTAAAAGCAAGCAAGTACAAAAGCAAGCAAGCTAAGAAGAGTTTTTTTTTAGAAACTTGAAAAGCAAAGAAAGCTTCGAAAATATTTGTAAAAGAGAGTTTACATTTTTGAGATGTTCGAAAAGCAAACCTTTATAAAAGCATACACCACGAGCTCGTTTAGCTCATTATTTTGTAAAAACTATTCCAGTACAAGCACGCAAAGACGCCTGAGCGTATTAGATTCTCCCCGACATTTATATCGCGCCGTAATTAAGAATATTGTGTAAGGAAATACTTTGAACTTGTATAATGGAGCATATGTATAAAAGGCAGAGTAGTTTTTGGTGGAGAAATGTGTTGGTATGTCAAGTTGCCATATTTTGGATATAAATCGGATGTATACAGGATTTCGGGGACATGTCCTATGCGCGCCTATTATGCCGAAGCCCTTATAAAATCATAAGTTTAAAAGAAAATTTTTTATAGGAGTAGTTTTAGCAAAGCAATACGGCTTCGCTTCACAGAGTTCTAGTTGTTAGAGGTAACGATCGATTTTCGTGGAGTGGTTTGCACGCCCGCCACCGAAGGGGTGGGGTGTGTCACAATCAATTAAAGATTAGGGTCCGAGGATGTTCTCAAGACAAAGATCCGTAACACGGTACGCATTTTGAGTTTCTAAGTCATGCCATTTGGACTCACGCACGCCCCACGCTTATGGATCTCATGGAACAGATTTTCAGTCTTACTTAGATCGGGCTTTGTTATCGTGTTTATCGACGATATACCGATCTATTCAAGTAAAGGAGAAGAACATGCAGAGCACTTTGGGGATAATTTCGCAAAACATCAAGGGAACATAGTTATGCTAAACCCGCAAGTGTCTCCGTTGGCTCGGAGAAGTCGCCTTGAGGACACATAGTTTTCTCAAGCAGAGGGATCTCGGATCCGTGAGAAGGCTGCTATACCGAATTGGAAAACCTCCTCACGAGTGTTACGTAGATAAGGAGTTTTTTAGGTTAGTAGGGTATTATCGAAGGTTGTTATGGATTTTCAAAGTTAGCGGATCCTTCAATTAAATTGACAAGGAAAGATGAAAAGTTTGTATGGTAAGAGACATGTCGAAAAAGATTCGATGAACTAAAAAGAATTCCGACCTTAGCCCTAGTTCTTGGTATAATTCCGGCCGGCAAGAAGCATATACAAAGTGATACTGTGATGCTTCTGTGACGCTTAGGGGGTGTGTTAATGCAACATGAAAATGTGATAGCATATGATTTAAGGCAATTGAAAAGCATGAGCGTAATTATCCGAGACATAACCTGTAGTCGGGTTGTCAGGCCTCGCTTTCTACGTATATGGAGGCATTATCGATACAGTTGCATGTAAAATTTTACAGATCACAAGAACATGTAATATTTATTCACATAGAAAAAGTTAAGGAGACAGAGGAGATGGGTTGAACTCATTAAGGATTATGAGTGCACTATTGAGTACCATCGCGGAAATGTTAATGCGGGTAAATCGATGCTCTGCAGAAGCCTACGGGGTTCCATATCTCACCTAAAGGTTGTGTACTTCCTAGATTTATGGAATTGAGGTCTTTAGCGCGAGACTAGAAAGCTGACAGATATTGGGGCCTTACTAGCTACATTTCATGTTAGTCCTCGTACTAATAGACAAGATATGAGCCATACTCAAGATACGATCATGATTAAATTGAAAAGGGAGTTTCAGTCCTGGGCGCTTAAAAGGATTTTTAGGGGCACGGGCATATGGTATAGTGATGATAGGTCACAGGTTATGCAATTAGATATGGGGGTGATTAAAGAAATAAATTATGGGGAGTAGGCTCACTCTTCGTATAGGCGATGCATCGTGGAAACACTAAAAATGTATCATAACTTTCTAAGGGAATACTAAAGGTGGAGGGAAGAAAGATGTTGTGTGAATTTATTTAAATGTCTCATTTGTCAAAAAGTTAAGGTTGAGCATCAAAGATTTGGTGGTTCTTATAGTCTCTTCCGATCCCTGAAATGGGAGAGAATCATGATGGATTTTTTTATTTCCACTTCACAAAGTGGTTATGACGTGATATAGGTGATTGTGGATAGATCGACGAAATCACCAATTTCCTACCTATGGAAAAATAGTGACTTAGTTGAGAAGTTGGTCGAGTTGTATATAAAAGAGATTGTACGACTTCACGGATGACCAATCTGAAAGAGCCATACAGACATTGGAAGTTATGCTCAAGGCTTATGTGTTAGAGTTTAAAGGAAGTTAGGAAAGACATGTGCCATTAATGGAGTTTTCCTACAATAATAGTTATCATGCAAGCATTGAAATGGCGCCTATGAGGCCTTTTATATGGAAGGAAGTGTAGACTCATTATGTTGGGATGAGGAAAGGGAGAGAAAAATTTTTGTGCTCATAATCGTTTCATAGTTACAACAGATACTTAAAGTTACTTCAAGGATAGATTAAAGATAAATAAGATTGATAGAAAAGTTATGTTGATAACCTGGCGAGAAAGATTGGAATTTTAGCGGATCAGTATTTATGAGGATATCACCCGGGAAAGGGTTGATATTCTGGAAGAAAGGGAAATTAAGTCCTCTCTATATGGGACTTTAGAAATTATGAAAATAATTGGAGAGGTAGCTGCCTGTCGAGGTTGCTACACTGACCGCCGTAATTTACATGACATATTTTACATTTCTATGCTTCAAAGTATATGACATTCTTCACATGTGTTGGGAGATCTTCAACCTGTTGGAGTTGAAAGCAAGACTGACGTATGAAGAAAGACCTGCTCAAATTGTTGATCGAAATGATTAGGTTCTTTTGAAACAAAGTGATTCCTTTAGTAAAGGTGTCAGATGAATCACGGTAGAGAGGAAGCAACATGAGAATTTAAATTTCAGAGACACTTTATAAGGAGGGGCATTGTAAAACCCCAACCTTATTGAATGTTATAATAGTAGTTGTTGAACCGGGATTGAGGTCTAATGATAGAAGCGAGAGTGGATTAGAATTTAGAACGCTCTGGACATCATTTGGGCATGAAGTGAAAATTTTCGAAAATTGTAACCGGGTGCCCTAATGAATAGTGATTTTTTTCTTATTTTATCCGGATGGAGGGGTTGCAAAGGATTTTTACAGTACCCCCGCCTATGACTTTGAACCGATATTTAGAAGATAATGGGAGATTTAAAAGAATAGTGATTCCTGGACCGAATTGGAGTCTCGTGGTCGAAAATTTTTCTGAATTGGGCCTAAATACGAAAATGTCCTAATCAATCATAGAGTCTAACGAAATCGAACGGAGTGAAACTGTGGTCCGTTTGATAGTTTCAAGCGATCCGAACGCACTGGATAATAATACGCCATTATCCTGATTCGATTTTAATGATTTTAAATCCCGATTTCGGTGATTCAGCAAGCCTGAATCCACTGTGGAAGGATTTAATTAGGAATATTTCTCTTATGGTCACTGGAAGTTTAGACGACTCATAGAATATTTTTTGACGTTTAATCGCATAAAAGCAAAGATAAGACAAAAAGGACAAAATTCGATAAAATGGAGATATTTTCATGAGAGCCAACCCAGCATTTCTTAAGGGCCAAGTTAGTAGTTCATGACTCATTAGAATCGACCAACGAGGTTCATGGCCAAATGCACAAAATAAGTTGATTGCTAATATAAAAGAAATGGAGGACCAAATTGTAATTAAAGGAAAGTTAGAATATTTAAAATGGAGACAAACAAATAATCATTTGGTCTCTCAAAAGTTACATGAACCTGTGAGGGAGAGAAAGGGAGAGGGAAGAAAAGGGAGAAAGAAAGGAGAGAAAGGAGAAGCAAGAAGAAAAGGAAGGGCAAAGGTATGATGTGATTTTTTCTCTCCTATTCAAGCTTTCAAGTGATCTTCAAGTGGTAATCAAGGAGAGGAGCCAAAGAAACTCAAGAAACAAACAAGTTTTCATGGTGGGTAGAAAGTTAGGGTTTGATGTTTTCCATGTTTAATGTCTTAAATTTGGTATGGATGTTAAATTGATGGTATTTAAGGTTTAATGGTGCTGGAATTTATCAATTGAGAAAGCCATGGTTTAGGTTAGGCTTTGACAAAATCAAGTGAGTAAGTGGTTGGGTTTGATAGTGAATTGTGTGTGTTATGTTGAAATGGGTATAATGCATCAGATTTAAGTGTTTAGGAGGTTAAAAATGGAAAGAGAACATTTTCGTCAATTTTTGGGCAGCAGTCTCGGTACAGGTGAAACCTGTTTCGTTTTGAACTAGTTTTGGTATTTTTGGCCATAACTTGCTCAATTTTTGATCCAATTTGAGTGATTTATGGCTACATAAATAGACTTGAAGGAGAACAAACTAAGAAGAAGGTATCGCCAAATTCTGATCCTAAGTGGCCTAAAAATTCACTCAAAGATACCATGTGCACAAATTCTGGTTCAGTTTTTGAACATAGATTAGCCCGGCTATTCGACGTAAAGTGAGTTTTTGGTGTTCAATTGGGTGATTCCACTGGAATAGAAACCCTAGCACCTTAGCTTTAAATGAGTATATGAACATAGTGTCAAAAATATGAAGTCAAGACTCGAAAATGAGTAATACAAACTGTTACTAGAAAATCGTAATGACTAGTCGGGCATGAAAATGCCATAACTTTGGGCTTGGATGATCCGATTGATTGATTCAAATTCTAAGTAAAATAGATTCCTAGAGGAATAAGAATATATGGAATGAGTGTTTATGGTGGATTAAATGGAAATTATGGTTAATGTGTAATTGTGATTTTCTTGGAAAAGGTGAAAAGGACTATCGGATTCGAACGGAACTCAACGGAAGCAAGCTGGATTGAGCGGTGAACTCGTGAGTGAAAATGATATTTTGAAAAAATGAGTTTTAAAAGTGAATGGTTTTAATGTTAAGTCGAAGTTTAAATGGAAATGTTTATGTACATGTTAAGGCATATGGAAATGTTTTATCTTGCATCAATATATATATTTATATGTATGCATATGATAAAGTGTTATGAAAGTTTTAAAATGTGTGAAGAATGCATATGTGTTTTAATGATAAAGGAAAGGATATAAATGTATTTATACATGTATATGAAATATGTATGAATATGTTAAAGTATTATGAAAGTTTTAAGATGTAAAGAATGCATATGTGTTTTAATGATCAAGAAAGCGATTTAAACTATTTACAAATGTATTTGAAGAAATGTTTTATCGATGGTTACCCTAAACCCCTATGACTAAGAGTGACTATAACACCCTGCCCCGAGAGAGTGTACAGACATGATACCGTAGGTGTATAAGAGTACCAAGTGTCACATTGTAGTATTTTTGAGATGAAATTAGGAAATTATAAATTCTGAACCCTAATTTGGTACTTAAAACAAGGGTACAATTCTTTGTCATTTAGGCAAAAAGGATAAGACATAATTAAGTTAGAGACGGCCATAGTAGGAATTTCAAAAGTCGATTTGCAATTAAGGAAAGTCGAGGGTGAAAGTATAATTAATGGAAGTTTAAATAGTAAATATCACACGAATTGCCGTAATTTTTCAATAAGTTCGAAATTCTCTAGATCTCGGATGACGAAACTGGATCGCTCCTAAGTTCAGCCTCACAATTCGCTGATCTAGAAAGTTTCATGACCCGAGACAAATGGAATATTTTACTAATTTCTAGGCAACGAGTTTAGAGTGAAACTCGAAAAACGGGATTTTGTGAAAATTCAAAATGGCAATACTTAAAGAATATTCAATTAGATAAATAAAATTGGAACCGGACAAATTAATTTGTTTTGGTCGAAACTGACCAAGAAATGAATAAAGGGACATGTGGGTCCCACATAAAGAAAAAAAAAAAAAAAAAAAAAAAACAAAAGCAAAACAAAGCTTGGCCTCCATTCGTACGAACAGAGCAGATTCCGCGACGAATATGCCAGCTTCTCTGTGTTTTTTCTTTCAAATCTTTCTTTCTCATTTATGAAAATCGACCGTTTGATTCGTCGATAAACACGAAGTGCTCTACGCGACGAGGGCTACGCTGCGGAGTACCGTAAACACGGTTTCACCGAGAATTCAGTAAATATGCAAAACCCAAATTTTTAGTTTTTCTCAGACCACGCCATTCTAGTGGTCGAATTTTTCTGACCAAAGTTTGCTACTTCACGCAACGCAGAGCTACGCTGACACCAAAATCTGGCTGTCAAACTTAAAGAGGTGGGAAATTTTTTCCTACTTATTATTTCGCCAAAAGGCTATATAATGGCTTGAATACTTAGAGGCCATAAATTCGGCCCCAAAATTTTTTAGTCGAGTTTAGGGAATTTTTAGAAATTTTAGAAATTCGGGGACTATTTTCTGACAAATCCCACTGAATTTCGGATCTGTTTTCCTACGCTTGCTTAAAAATTTCAGGATTTATTCAGACAGTCCATTTAATTTTTCGTAAATGTTTTCGTGTTTTTTAATTATAAGGAAGTCCCTTTGGTTCAATCAGCCATATGCCCGCGGAATGGCATTTCCGGGGCCCACATATTTTCCGGGGTATTTTAATTGTAGCACAAAGTGTGCAAATTGCTTGGTTAGCCGACGCGGTGTGATCTAATACATCGAAAGGGGTGTAGGCTAAAAGCAAAGGCGGGAAAGTCAGGAACTCAGGCTCGTTTAGCAAGCAAAGAGGCGAATGGTTTAACCTATTTTCCAAATACTTCACAGATATACGGCTATTATAAATCAAGCAGACCGGTATTTCATGGTTTTGAGTACAAACCATCTTTCAAGCAAGCAAGGCAAATGGTTTTTGAATAATTAAACCATTTTTTTCAAGGCGAATGGTTTGAGTTAAACCACTTAGTAAGTAAATGGTTTCTAAATTGTAAACTATCTTTCACAAGCAAGGGCAAATGGTTTTGAATAATAAACATTTTTCAAGCAAGAAGTAAACTAAGCAAAATGGTTTTGAATAATTAAAACCATTTTTCAAGCAAGCGTTAGCGCAAATGGTTTCAAAGTGTAAAACCATTTTACAAAGAGCAAGGCAAGCAATGAAAGTTGTGAAAACAAGGCCTTCCCTTAGTTCTAAGCAAGCAAAACCGGTCGGTGTATTCTCGTGACGTAGCACTGCAGGGTGTTAGATCTCATACATGCATTTTAGTTTTGCCTCGGTCAAGAAACTTAGGACATACATCATGCATTTAAAGGAGACCGTGGCACGATGTGAGTATATAAGGTTATGAGTTTAACCACATATTGCATGGCGACCAAACAATTCCACCATATTCACCTGAAAGGTGATACACCCGGGTCCTTCCAATCGCACCTGGCCATCAAAGCCCGTGTTCACTAGGCATGAAGGTGGGATAAAGCCCGCGGGTTGATGTTTTATAAGCATAATATACGCTTGAAAATCAACCATTGCCCTTGGTCGCCTGTGCCTTCCCGAGTTTAAAGCGAAAACTGGGTCGGTTCCGTGCCCTCGCTTTATATTTCTTCAAGAATGGTTATTCAAAGTCTGCTTTATGAAAGCTGGCAAAACTTTTAAAGTTAGGTGCGTCAGTAAAGGTTTTAAGAAACTTTTCAAACAAGATAAAGAAAGCAAGCAAAGAAATTCGAGAAGTTTTATAAACTTTTAAGCAAGCAACAACAGCTTTATAAGCTTTTAAAGAAAAACAAAGCAAGCAAGTTAAGTAAAGAAAGTTTTAGAAACTTTTAAAAGCAAGCAAGTACAAAAGCAAGTAAGCAAAGAAAAGTTTTTAGAAACTTGAAAAGCAAAGAAAAGCTTCGAAAATAATTGTAAAAAGAGTATTTTACATTTTTGAGATGTTTTCCTAAAGCAAAACGTTTTATAAAGATACACTCACTCGAGCCTGCTTTAGCTCATTATTTTGTATTTTAAAACTATTTTCCGTGCACAACACGCAAGACGCCGGAGCAGATTAGATTCTCCTCGACATTTATATCGTTGTCGTAATTAAGAATATTGTGTAAGGAAATACTTTGAACTTGTATAATGGAGCATATGTACAGTACATAGAGTAGTTTTTGCGAGAATGTGTCAGGCGTCACGCCATATTTTACATAAGGTAAATCGATGTATACAGGATTTGGGATAACCATATGCAACTGTTAAGGCCGTCGAAATTTTATAAAATCATAAGTTTAGAAAAGAAAATTTTTTATAGGAGGTTTTAGCAAGCAATACGCCGTCACGTGAGTTTCTAGTCAAGGGGAGGTAACGACCGGGATTGCGGAGTGGCCGGCGACGCCTCGCCCACCGGTAGGGGTTGGGGGTGTGTCAAGGTGGTATCAGAGCATAAGTATTGGCAACCATGCATGTTTAAGTTCAAAGTACATACATATCATGAGTCAAAGCATAAAAAGTCGTATTTTTAGTAATTACAAGACTATGTCGTGAAGAGGACGAGGCTCGTCCTAGGAGAGTAGTTCCAGTTGTCTCGAGCGGTCCCAGCATTTCCTGTGAGAGATGAGCACGTAGTTGGTTCCCACTACCGCCGGCGAATCAAAATTCTCTCCCAAAGAGCAGGTTAGGCCGACTATCTAAAGCCACCGTGAGGGAGCTCATGCCGGATTTGCTACATGAGAGCAGGGCTGCATTGCTCGGGATAGTAGCCATTATACACCACAAGAATAAGGTAGCCTCCACCACTCACTCTAGAGGCTATTGAAGAACCGGGAGGTCATTAGAGAGAGTACGTAAATCACGCCAAGCCATGACGGCAAGCAGGATCCGTATGCTCTAGTTATGGCTAGATAGAGTAAACAAAGTATATGCTGAAGTTACGGGCTGCACAAATGAGCAAAGAGTCTTGTTTTCCCAGCTTGTCTAATGGAAGACGGCTAAAGATCGTGGATGTCAGAGGAAAGGAGGTATCCCCAAGGTATAGCATGGGACTAATTTCAACAAGAATTCACTCGACGTATTCTTTCCTGCAGTCATAAGGATTCGTGACTGGAGGAGTTCTTCAAGTTAGAACAGAAGAACATGTCAGTATCCGAGTATGAGAAGAAGTTCTCGGAACTAGTTAGATTGGTTCCATATATTCAAACAGATGAAGTCCAGAAATGCAAGAGGTTTTTATCAGGACTACAGCACCGCATCGTGGTGCGCATTTATCGCAGTTCTCGTATCAGATTCGGGGGACCCTAGTGTGAGGCCGCCTGTAGAGCCGAGCAAAGCACCACAGCCTTACGTGATCGCAGCAGACAAGAAAGTAAGAGTAAGAGGAGTGCACTGCACGTCCCAACAAAGTCAGACAAGACAAATGTAAAGAAAAGCAAGAGAAGAGGCGAAATAGCGCCTCACGAGGTGCGCAGGTCGAGGAGCCATTCCTTAGTCAGGATCGCGAGCTCCCGCTTGCTAGCAAAGGGCACCCGCAGTATTACTCCCGTATGTTATATAAAGCCGAACTACACCTCATGGGGGAAATGTAGGAGATTCAAGACAGTGGTGTTTCCACTGTAATAGGAAGGCCATTTCATTAGGAGTGCTCACCGATTGATGAACATCAAGAGGGGCCGCCTAGCTACCCCGAAGAGACGTAGATTGAAGCACACAAAAGTCGATCAGGAGAGGTTTCCAAGCAGAGGGCCGAAGCACACTAGCGCAGGTGGTCGGTAGAGGAGGCGGCCCTGTGATGCATACGCAGCCCCGCACCCGTGCCGCCAGCATATGCCGTGACTCAACAAGATGCGTATTGCATCTCCGGATGTGGTCACTAGTATTATTTCTATCCTTGATCATGATGCTTATAAAGACATGACCTGTGAGCTGGCGTATCTATTTGCATCCAAGCCATTCTAGATCAAGTTTGCATAGAGACCCAAAACTGACAGGAGGGTCGATGAGGAGTTTCTTCCAACTGGAGGATCCTAAGCATTTCCGCACAGAGTAGTTAGGAGAGAGAGGAGTTCTCGACGAGGGATGGAGTTCCTCAAATGGATTCTAGAGTTTAGATATGGGGGATTTTGATGTGGTTCTCAGAGGATCGGGCTGCCTCACCATAGAGCCAATGTTAGATTGTTATAAAAAGGAAGTAAAGTCGACAGGCCGTGGAAATCGGAGGTAAAGTTCGAGGATTATGTAGAGTTATTTTCCTCAGATGATTCCGCTATGACAAAGACAGAATGCTACGTAAAGGTCAAGGGGTGGTTATCTAGCTTCATGGTGGGACTGAGCAGGGACTCGTGGATGAGATTCCAACTGAGCCAGGGGAGTTCCTGCATGCATTCCCTGCATGATATTGCAGATTTATTTTTAAAGAGAGGTGGAGTTCACTATTGATTTGATCCCAAGGACTGAGCCCATTTCATTCCTCCATATGTGATGGCTCGGGGCAGAGTCGAGGGAGCTTAAAGCCCGCTAAGAATTGTTAAGTAAGGATTCATTAAACCGATGAGTCCCATGGGGAGTCCCAGCTTCTCTTCGTGAAAAGAAAGATGGAGTTCATACAGTATAGATTACAGCAATGCAGAACAGTTACCATCCGCAATCAAGATCCACTCCCTAGAATCGATGAGTTATTTGATCAAATCGCTGATCTCGAGTATAATCCAAGATAGACTGAGGCTCTGTGGGTATCATCGCTGAGAGTACAGAGAGGATGTACCCAAAACTGATTCAGACACTTACGCATTATGAGTTTTTGGTGATGCCATTTGGTTTGACTAATGCTCAAGCAGTCAAGTATATAGATTTGATGAACCCAGTATTCCAAACGAGATTTTGGATAGGTTCATTATAGTTTTATTTGATGATATCTCTAGTGTATTAAGGTAGTTCGTGAGGAATATCTCACCGAGGATTGTATTGCAGATCTCTAAGGGAGCAACGCTTGTATGCCAAGTTGAGCAAGGTCGCTTTGGTCGACAAGGTGGCATTCCTAGGTCATGTGATCTCAACTGAGGGGGTGAGTGTGGATCCCAAAATGGGTCGTGGTAAATTGAAATGTACTTCAAAGAATGTGTCAGAGGTCAGAAGCTTCCTTGGTTTAGCAGGGTATTACAGGAAGTTTGTTGAGGGGTTCTCCAAGATAGCAACCCTACTGACCAAGCTGACAAGGAAAGATGTTAAGTATGATTGGGTAGATGCCTGTCAGAAGAGTTTCGAGGAGTTGAAGAGTAGATTGACTTCAAATTCCTAGCTTCTAGCTTTACCCAATGGAAGAGATGACGTAGTTTATAGTGATGCTTCAAGACAAGGTCTTGGTTGTGTTTTGATGCACGATAGGGTGATTGCATATGCCTCAAAAAACAAAAGAAGCATGAGGAGAATTATCTCCACACACGACTTAGAGCTGAAGAAGCAAATGTGTTTGCACTAAAAATATAAGTACATTATTTATACGGTGTTCCTTGTAGGATCTTTACAGATCACAAAAAGTCTTCAATATATTTTCACCCAAAAAGAGTTAACCCGAGACAAAGAAGATGGCTTGAGTTGATTAAGGACTACGATCGTGATATCGGGTACCATCCAGTGGAAAGCTAATGTCGTGAAAGGTGATGTCTCAGTAGCGCATCAGAGAGTTCTTTGTCTCACATGAGATCGGGGTTATCTTCCACCGTTAGTGGATCCGGAGCATTAGGTGATATTGGAGATCGAGGATTCGTGGAGCCTTATTAGCCACGCGTTTCATGTTAGACCACTTCAGTGGACCGCATTCTAGCAGTAAGGCCATCGATCCATATATGATTAAGCTTAAGGCGAAGAGATAGAAAAAGGAAAGAAAGCAGAGTTTCAAATCAGAGATGATGGCATGATAGTGAAAGGACAGAGAATGTGCGTGCCAGAGTATGGCGAGCTGAAAAGAGACATTATGCAAGAAACACATTCATCTACGTATGCTATGCATCCAGGTAGTACCAAGATGTACAGAACTTTGAAAGAACATTACTGGTGGAATAGGATGAAGAAAGAGGTCGCAAGTTTCGTTTCTAGGTGCCTAACTCACAACAAAGGGAAGGCAGAGCATCGTAGGCCCAAGGGAAGATATTAGCTTACTCCCTATTCCAAGATGGAAATGGGAAAGATCATCATGGATTTTGTAACAGTCTTCCACTGAATTTAGAGAAACATGATGCTATATGGGGCGATAGTTGATCGATTGACGAAATCTGATCATTTTCTACCGCCATCGAGGATTCATTGGAAAAAGTCGTCTAATTGTATGTGGACGAGATAGTGAGACTTCATGGGGTTCCATTTTCGATAGTTTCAGATCGAGACCCCGTGTTCACATCCGTGTTTCGCCTAGTTTGCAAACTTTAGTACTGGGCCATTTCAAAGATACAAGATTTCCATCCTCAGACGATGGCCGGGCCAGAGCACCATTCGGGACGTTAGAGGATATGCCGAGAGGTTGTGTGTCGAATTCAAAGGAAGCTGGGGATACCACTTAGCAATTAATGGAGTTTGCCTACAACAATAGCTATCGTCAAGATGTATATGGTCTCCATTTCGAGGCGGTAAGTGGCAGTAGAAATGCAAGACTCCAAAGGCGCCGGGACAGTTACGAAAGAAGACTAGCAGGTCCCGAACTAGTACGTATCACTGTGAGAAAGTGAAAGTTGTTCGTGGATAACTTGAAGATAGCAAGAGATAGACGTAAAAGTTATGCGACAACCGCGAGAGACTTACACTCAAGATAGTGACCAAGTCTTTTTGAAGATTTCACTGAAAGGTGTGTCGAGATTCGGGGAAACGAGGCAAGCTTAGTCCGAGATATATAGGACCTTATGAGATTATGAGCAAAGTAGGGCCAATAGCTTACAAGTTGAAGTTACCCCCAGAGTTATCAAGGATTCATGATACATTCCATGTATCGATGTTGAGGAAATATATCCCGGATCCTTCAAATGTATCGAGAGAGCAAACAAGGTAGTTTAAAGGAAAATTCGACTTATGAGGAGACACTGGGTGCGCATTGTAAATCGTGAAGGAACAAAGGAGAAGCAAAGTGATTCCATTAGTTAAAGTCTTATGGAAGAATCATGAGAGGGAGGCCGCTTACTGGGAGCTGAGGCCCGGGATGCGCCACAAGACTCACTTATTTCCGGATGAGGTATTTTTCGCTTTCCTTTCTTTTTGAAGCCATTTATTCATTTTCGATGACGAAATGTTCCTAAGGAGGGAGGATTTTGTAACACCCGTCCCGAGTGTACAAGACATGATACCAGAGCTATAAGAGGCCTGAAGTGTCATATCAGAAGATTTTGGAGATGAAATTAGAAATTATAAAATTTTTGGAACCCGAATTTGGTACTTAAAACAAGGGTAAAATTGTCATTTAGAAAAAAAAAGGATATGTAAGACATAATTAAGTTAGAGATGGGCCATAGTAGGAATTTCAAAAGTTGGATTGTAATCATGGGAAGTTTGAGGGGTGAAAGTATAATTAATGAAGTTTTAAATAGTAAATTAATAATAATGAATTGCTTTAATTTTTCAAGGTTCGAAATCTCTAGATCCTGACACTAAACTTTAATCGGCTCCTAAGTTCTGCCTCGGGCTGAATTAAAGACCTAGAAAAGCCCATGACCGAGATGATTTAAATATTTTACGAATTTCTAGCGATTTAGCCATAGAGAACTTAAAACTGATTTTAGAAAAAATTCCGAAAAATGGCAAATACTTAAAGAATATTCAATTAGTGATAAATAAAATTGAAACCGGGACAAAATAATTTGTTTCGGGCCTGAAACGGACTAAGAAGTGGAATAAAGGGACATGTGGGTCCCACCTAAAGAAAAAAAAAAAAACAAAAGCAAAACAAAGCTTTTGTCTATCTCGCATCTACAGAGAGACGCGACGAAAGGTGTGAGATTTTAAGTTTTTTTTTTCTTTTTCAAATCTTTCTCGGGATGAGGAAAATCGACCGCTTGATTGGCCTGATAAACACGAAGTGCTCTACGCGACGAGGGCTACGCTGCGGAGTACCGAAACGGTTTCACCGAGAATTGTAAATATGCAAAAACCCAAATTTTAGTTTTTCTCGTGGATTTTACGCTATTCTAGTGGTCAGGAATTTTTCGGACCAAAGTTTAAGTTATTTCACGCAACGAGCTGTGCTGCACGCACCAAAATCTCGCTTTTTTGTCAAACTTAAAGAGGTGGGAAATTTTCCTACTTGTATTATCAAGCTGTAAGGCTATATAATGGCTTGAATATTCTTAGAGGCCATAAATTCATCCCAAAATTTTTAAAGCTGAGCTAGGAATTTTAGGAAATTTTAGGAAATTTTGGGGACTATTTTCTGACAAATCCTGACTAATTTCGACTGCTTTCCTTCGACGCTTTGCTTAAAATTTCGTGATTTTATTCGCATTGCTTCGACGTAATTTTCGAAATGTTTTCGTGTTTTTAGACCATACGGAAGTCCCTTTAGTCTAGAATCTAGCCATGCCTCGTGGAATGGCATTGGGGCCTGCTACATATTTTCTGAAAATTTTAATTGTAGCACAAAGTGTGCAAATTGCTTGGTTGTGCTGACGTGTGTGATCTAATACATCGAGTGTAGGCTAAAAGCAAAGGCGGGAAAGTTGTGGAACTGTGCTCAAGTTTAGCAAGCAAAGAGGTGAGTGTTCTAAACTCATTTTCCAATGCTAGTGTATTATTATTATTATAAACCTTTGGTAATCGTATTTCATGGTTTTGAGTACAACCATCTTTCAAGCAGCGCGCAAAATGGTTTTGAATAATTAAACCATTTTTCAAGCAAGTAAGCAAATGGTTTTGAGTTAAACCAGTTTTGAAAAGTAAGTAAATGGTTTCTAAATTGTAAACCATCTTTCAAGCAAGCAAGTAAGTAAATGAAGTTTTTTAATAATTAAACCATTTTTCGCAAGCAAGCGGTACCAAGCAAATGGTTTTGAATAATTAAACCATTTTTCAAGCGTTAAAGGGCAAGCAAATGGTTTCAGCGTAAAACCATTTTACAAAGAGCAAGCAAGCAATGAAAGTTGTGAAATGCGCCTTCCCTAGTTCTAAGCAAGCAACCGTCGGGAGGTATTCGTGACGCCAAGACGGCGTTAGGATCTCATACATGCATTTTAGTTTTGCCTGGTCAGCAAACTTAGGACATACATCATGCATTTAAAGGAGACCGTGGCACGTACAGGGGTATATAAGGTTATGAGCTCTAACTACATATGGTGATATACACCAGTCAATTCCACCATATTCACCTAAAGGTGATGCGGACCTGTGTCCTTTCCTAATTCCAAGACGGCCGCCCAGCTTCCGTGTTCACTAGGTACAAGAAGCAAAATAAAGCTCTGGTTGATGTTTTATAAGCATAATATACAGCCTTGAAAATCAACCATTGTCTCCTCTCAGCCGCCCGTGCTTCCGAGTTTTAAAGCAAACGGTTGAGCCCAGTTCGCTTTATTTTCAAAGAATGTCGAGCCCAAAGTTCGCTATGAAAAAGTTTTGAGAAACTTTTAAAGCAAAGGTTTGTGAAAGGTTTTAAGAAACTTTTCAAACAAGATAAAGAAAGCAAGCAAAGAAATTTGAGAAGTTTTGTAAACTTCTAAGCAAGCAAAACACAGAGTTTTATAAGCTTTAAAGAAAAACAAAGCAAGCAAGTTAGTAAAGAAATGAAACTTTAAAAGCAAGCAAGTACAAAAGCAAGCAAGCAAAGAAAATAGAAACTTGAAAAGCAAAGAAAAGTCGAAAATAATTGTAAGAGAGTTTTACATTTTTGAGATGTTTTCCTAAAGCAAAATCGTGCTTTTATAAAAAGCATACACTCTAATGGAGCTCGTTTAGCCTAATATTTTGTATTTTAAAACTATTTTCCAGTACAACACGTAAGACGCCGGAGCAGATGATTCTCCGACATTTATATCAAAGGCCAGAATTAAGAATATTGTGTAAGGAAATACTTGAACTTGTATAATGGAGCATATGTATGTACATAGAGTAGTTTATGGAGAATGTGTTGCAAGTGGCTGGTCGCCATATTTTGGATATAGTGTAAATTGGATGTATACAGGATTTGGGACATGTCCTATATGCAGCTGTTATGCTGCCGAAATTTTATAAAATCATAAGTTTAGAAAAGAAAATTTTTTATAGGAGGTTTTAGCAAGCAATACGGCTTCGCTTCACAGGAGTTTCTAGTTGTTAGAGGTAACGATCGGGATTTCTCAGGAGGGTTTGACGCCCGCCACCGGGAAGGGGGGTGGGGGTGTGTCAACTGATATCGGGCCAAGTACTTTAAGCGTGTGGGCGATTTAGAGGGTAAAGTATAGGTTACTAATCGAGGGAGGGAAATAGGTGTGTTCAGAGTAATATCTCGGCACGTGATAAAGTGCTAAGGATCGAACTCCTATGCAAAGCTGAGTTTGCCAGCTGCAGAGTGGTTATGATCGAATGTGATCGTTCATCAGCCGCATTCTAAACTGCTCGTGTGTTTATTCCCGGGTTCCATCGTAAAGAATGAAAGAAAGAAATAAAGAAAGAAAGTTTACTTGCATTTAATGTTTAAGGCATAAATGGATTTTAAATGTATAAGTATTTATTGAAAGAAAGTTTAAGGCATAAATGCTTAAAGCATAAAATGGGATTTAATTTACAAGTATTTAGCTGAAATAAGTTTAAGGCATAAATTCTAAAGCATAAATGGATTTTTTTAAATGCACAAGTATTTATTGAAATAAAGTTTAAGGCATAAATGCTTTAAAGCATAAAATGGATTTTAAATGCATAAGTATTTTATTGAAATAAAAGTTTAAGGCATAAATGTTTAAAGCATAAATTGGATTTTAATGGTATAAGTATTTATTGAAAGAAAGCTTTTAAGGCATAAATGTTTAATGTATAAATGGATTTTAATTACAAGTATGTATTATTTTGGTATATACTGGAAATTTTATCTAAATGAAAATGTACACTCACTGGGCTCCTTTAGCTCATTCTTTTCCGTGTGTTTCAAAAACATTTTCAGGACCCAAGACAAAGGCCGATAGAGGTCACCTCGTGGAGGCCGAGCTATCGAAGAGACGACGCGATGTGATCGCATTGAAAATAATTTGTATATTGTATATGTGAATATTTTGTCATGTTTTGATAAAATTATGCATGGAATCGAATAAGGCTTAAAATGTTTTGATGATTTGAAAGAAATAAAATGTATATATATGTATATTGTGTTTGATTTGGCTGCGATTTATGAGTCCTAATATGGGTTTTTAAGATGAATTGAAGTTAGAAGTGTTTTCTCAAATGTTTTCATCGTTTTGTAAATTTGGGAAAGTCCGAAAACAGAGAAACTCGTCGCATTTTCCGAAAAAAATCTAAGTGTTGGAAAAGAAAAGAAAAAGAAATTTTTTTAGCACTTCGCTCGCATTATTTTTAAAAAGATATGTGAAGAATTGTAAAGGGGTTCATCGACTGATTTTAATTTATGGTTTTTGGGCTGGAAGTTTTGTAAGTATCGTCGGGAGTGCGAGGTCCCCTGCTCATGAGGTTAATCCGGCCGATCCTTCTCTTGCAAGTGTATAACTCACCCTGACCCTTAATAATATTCTTTTTTATATGTCTAAATTTTTATAATACAATTAATTTCGAATATAAAAAACGAATTTTTTTATTGAATCGTTCGTCACAAATTTGGCACACAAATTTGTGACTATCGATAAACTGTCATAACTTTTGTGACGGACTTTTATTCGCCACAAAAATAGTGACGGAAACACAATTCCGTCACAATTTTCTAACCGACTTGTGACCATTTTGTGACCGATATCTATTTTTTTTTAAAAAATTCATTTTTATATTTTTTAATTTGCATTAGAAACTATTTCAAAATATTCTAATGTTTGAAAATATTATAAACTATTTGGAATTTTATTATTAATATATGTAGTGCTATTTTGTGTAATTGTTTTTTTTTTTTAAATTTTTTGAAAATTTGTGATATTTCAATATTTTAAATTGTATGTATAATTTTGTACGACTATATAGTCATAAAAAATAATAAAAATTAGAATAAATAATTTATATCATGCTACGATGTTACAAAATTTGACATTATTAAAATTTGTGATATTTGAAAATAAATTTTTATTTTATCCACCATCTGCATAGCTAATTGGAAGCAATTTGTTAAACTATATATTCGAAATAGGCTCGATTATGTTTACTAAAGTACTAACTATTCCTATAAGTTGTTGAATCAATCTTTGGACTCTTAATAATATTCTTTAATATTTTCTTGTCTTATAATATCATTTCAAATATAAAAATGAATTTTTTTTACTATCATCATTGTTTCATAAATCGGTCGACAAATTTGTGACTTTAATTGAAATCGGTCACAACTTGAGACTAATTTTTACACTCACACAAAATAGTGACAAACACAATTCCGCCACAATTTTCTAACCGACTTAGACCATTTTAGACCGACATTCATTTTTTTTTTTTAAAAATTCATTTTTTATATTTTTAATTTGCATTAGAAACTATTTCAATATATTCTAATGTTTGAAAATATTATAAACTATTTGGAATTTTATTATTAATATATGTAGTGCTATTTTTGTGGAATTGTTTTTTTTTTAATTTTTTTGAAAATTCTGTGATATTTCAATATTTTAAATTGTATGTATAATTTTGCAGCCACTATATAGTCATAAAAATAATAAAATTAGAATAAATAATTTATATCATGCTACGCTACCAAATTCGACATTATTAAAATTTGGGATATTTGAAAATAAAGTTCTTATTTTATCCACCATCGGGGCATAGCTAATACCAGCTAAATTTATAACTATATATTCAATAGGCTCGACATATGTTTACTAAAGCAATGAACTATTCCTATAAGTTGTTAGAATCAATGTCGACTCTTAATAATATACTTTTTTTTAATATTTTTTAAATTTTTATAATAAAATTAATTTCAAATATAAAAATGAATTTTTTCAATAATCGCTCGTCACAAATCGGGGTCACAAATTTGTGACGGAATTATAAACTGTTTACAACTTTGTGACGAATGGAGTCCTGCCACAGTATGCCAGTGATTTGAAATTGATAATTCCGCAATTTTTAACTCGACTTCAGAACGATTTTGTGACCGATATCTATTTTTTTTAAAAATTCATTTTTATATTTAATTTGCATTAGAAACTATTTCAAAATATTCTAATGTTTGAAAATATTATAAACTATTTGGAATTTTATTATTAATATATGTAGTGCTATTTGTGTAATTGTTTTTTTTTAATTTTTTTTGAAAATTTGTGATATTTCAATATTTTAAATTGTATGTATAATTTGTACGATTATATAGTCATAAAAATAATAAAATTAGAATAAATAATTTATATCATGCTACGATGTGCCATGTGGAATTTGACATTATTAAAATTATGACATTTGAAAATAAAATTTTATTTATCCATCATCAGCAAGATACTTAATCGGAAGCACTCATAAACTATATATTCAAATAAGCCGACATGCTTACTAAAGTACGAACTATTCCTATAAGTTGTTGAATCAATCTTTGGACTCCTTAATAATATTCTTTTTTTTAATATTTTTAAATTTTTATAATACAATTAATTTCGAATATAAAAACGGTAATTTTACCAACCTGGTCACTACAAACGGTCACAAATTTGTGACGGAATGATAAAATCAATACAACTTTGTGACGGAATTTTTATTCCACAAAATAGTGACGGAAACATACCCGCCACAATTTTCTAACCGACT